>ML356215.1:14274-73314 GCA_005239505.1 Nicotiana paniculata | reverse complement strand
ACCTGATCAGCTGGTATATGATGATGATGATGTTGCCCACAGTGGCTGAAATATGGTTCAAACAGCAATATATACGTGTATATATGTATGTATATTCAAACGACATTATATACACGTATATATGTATGTATATATATATATGTATATGGGATATGGGAAAGGTTATGGCGTTATATACGCACCACCACCTGATCAGCTGGTATACGATGATGATTTTGCCCACAGTGGCCGATATGATATAATGGGATGCCCTTAGAGGATGATGATGTCCGCAGATCCTGATAGATAGGTCGAGAGCCCTCCAAGTAGGCTATCAGCTCAGCGGAAGATGTTGGTGCACTCCATTTGCTTTGAAGTTGCTCATTGGTTAGTATGATTTAGACACATATTGTTTGTCCCGACCTTTATGATATTTATGTACTCTTAGAGGCTTGTATACATATGTCGTGTACATAAAGGATTGTACGGCCTGGTCAGCCTATGTTTTGAGTTTATAAAGGATTATGTTGGCCTATTATGCCGTATGTCATGTGTATGAAATGATGTAATAAGAAAGAAACGTTACATTGGTATTCGGTTGGGTAAGGTACCGGGTGCTCATCGCGGCCCATCGGTTTGGGTCCTGACACCTGTGCTCACTGGGGGTATGTACAGACTCCGGAGGGTCTCTTTCAGCCCAAGCGCTATAACGAGCCAATCATGGCATAAATCAATGAAACATGTTGCGGCGTGCAACCCGATCCCATAAACATCCTCACAATCAGATACTCGACCTCACTCAGTCAGCAACCTCTTCAGTCTCTCCGGCTCTCGAAAATCATGATAAGCAGCCCAAACAACAATGATATGATGCATCAAGAATGAACAATAGAGATTGAGTTGAATATGCAAGTAAAATCGTGACTGAGTACAAAACAGAACATTAGAAAATAATTAAACATATACATGGCCTTTGTGGGTCCCTAAAATGTCAACACATGGTTTAAACATGATTTATAGTTCGATTTCTCTAATACGTGGAAAAATGTACGAATAACAACAGAATATTCAACTACACAATTCCATGGAATTTATCAAGTCACAATTCCAATGGTGCACTCTCACACGCCTGTCACCTAGCATGTGCTTCACCTCAAAACCAATCACATATCACAAAATCCGGGGTTTCATACCATCAGGGCCAAATTTAGAACTGTTACTTACCTCATACTATGTAATTATTTATTCCGTTATGCCTTTTCATTACGAATCGACCTCTGACCGCCTCGAATCTAGTCACAATTAATTCGATTCAGTCAATACAATTTATAGGAATTAATTCCATATGAAAATACTAATTTTACAACAAAATCCAAAATTAAACTCAAAAATCACGTCTCGGAACCCGACTAAAGTTACAAAATATGAACACTCATTCAACCACGAGTCCAACCATACCAATTTTACCAAATTTCGACATCAACTCGACCCTCAAATCTTCAATCTAAACTTAAGGGTTTTCACATTTTCCCCTACTTAAAACACCAATTAAATGCTAAAAATAGCAATAGATTCGGGTAATTTGACCAAAATTGAGTTAAGAAAATCAAATTATGTCTAGGCATTCCTTCTTCGCGAACGCGGCAAGTCCCTCGCGTTCGCGAAGCAATACTAGCTCCAGCCCAAAAACTGCCCTTCGCGAACGTGAGTCACATCTCGCGAACGTAATGCTTTACCAGGTGAACCTTCGTGAACGCAGTTTCCCCTTCGCGAACGCGAAGACTAAGATTCTCACCAGTCATGTTTCCCTTTCGCGAACGCGATGCCCCAATTGCGAACGCGTAGGCTCACCTTATTACCTTACGCGAACGCGAGGCCCCAGTCGCGAACGTGTAGCACAAAATCAGCAACCAACAGATCCTTCTTCGCGAATGCGTGAACACCTTTGCATTCACGAAGAACAAAAACAGGCACCGGACATCAACAGTAGCAACTCGGCCAGACTTGGTCCGAAACACACCCGAGGCTTCTCGGGACCTCAACCAAACATACCAACAAGTCCTAAAATATCTTACAAACTTAGTCGAAACCTCAAATCACATCATACAACGCTAAAACCACGAATCATATCCAAATTCAAGATTAATGAAACTAAAAATTTCTAACTTCTACATTCGATGTTGAAACCTATCAAATCAAGTCTGATTGACCTCAAATTTTGCACACAATTCATAAATGGCATAATAGACCTATTCCAATTTCCATATTTGGATTCCAACCCTGATATAAAAAATCCAACTCCCCGGTCAAACTTCCAAACTTAAATTTCTATTTTAGTCATTTCAAGCCTAATTCAACTACGGACTTCCAAATAATTTTCCGGACACGCTCCTAAGTCCACAATCACCATTCGGAGCTATTGGAATCATCAAAATTCTATTCTGGGGTCGTTTACACATAAGTCAACATCCAGACAACCTTTTCAACTTAAGTTTTCATACTTGAGATTAAGTGTCTCAATTCATTCCGAAACCTCACCGGAACCGAACCAATTACCCGGAAAGTCATATAACAATTATAAAGCACAAATTGAGTAGTAAATTGGGAAACATGGAATACTCAAAATGACTGGCCGGGTCGTCATATTCTCCCCTCTTACACAAACGTCCGTCCTCAAACGGGTTTAGAATCATACCTAAGGCCTCAAATAGGCATGGATATTTGCTCTGCATCTCCCGCTCAATCTCCCAGGTAGCTTCTTCGACTGACTGGCCTTCCACTGCACTTTCACTGAAGCTATGTTCTTTGATCTCAACTTTCGAACCTACGGGTATAAAATGGCCACCGGCTCCATATCATAAGTCAAATTACCATCCAACTGCACTGTGATTAAATCCAAAACATGAGACGGATATCCGACATACTTCCGGAGCATAGATACATGAAACAATGGATGAACACCCAATAGATTAGGAGGCAATGCAAGCTCATAAGCCACCTCTCCAATTTTCTTAAGTATTTCAAAAGGCCCAATATAGTAGGACTCAACTTGCTCGTCTTCCCAAACCTCATAATACCCATCTTAAGCAAAACTCGGAGTAGTACCTGTCGCGCCCCCTTTTTTCTCGCGTGAATCGGTGTTTCGACATTTCTGAGGAAACTCCCTTCCTTTTGGGATGCGATATGGGATTTGAAGAGTCGCCACCTAACGGATTAAGGTGCGTTAGGGCACCTAGAGTAATTAACTCATGAAACTAGTTTGCATCACCAGAGATCGGGTAAGGGTTCGAAATTACCTTGGGGGGAAGGTGTTAGGCACCCCTCGAGGTCTATAACGGTGGGTCCCGGCCAAACTTAATTAAGCGAATTAGTCTTTAAAGAAAAGTAAAGCAATTTAGAAAACTATTATTTTAAAACAGGAATTAAAGGAGTCCTAAGTTTTTTAGCCTATAGGATCATTTCCACGCAATACTTGGTAACTTTCCCCAGGTGGGGTGCTACACATAGTATTAGCGCATAGGTCATCATCTCCTTTACTACCCAATTACTATCTTTCAGTTGTTACTTAAGCGTTCTAGTAGCTTCTAACTCGTGCCTTATGCGTGCACTACCCGTCCCTTTCCTATGGTCCTGGAGGTGTTTAGGACCTCTATTTAAGGTGGTTCTAGACTGACCTAGGTTGCTTAAAATGAGAAAAAGCTAGGCGACAAACAAAATTCAAATAGGACTGTCACAGAAGAGCAACTAAAGGCTCATGTTAACCTCCACAAATAGACAACAAATGCACGCAATTCAATTAGCAAATTTCATTAATTTAGGATCTTATAGGCAGGATATCTAGATGAGCAGAAACAGAATATAGAGAAGCAATTTGTTTAAGGCAAGCATCGAGACCTATCAATTTGCCCACTGATTTGATTAAGTTCTAAATCTGGGCAAATTTCAAGCAGCAAGAGATCACAGTTTTAGGCCCAGAATTTTTAATAAACCTACAGGTTTGACTAAGTGATAACCAGAACAGAATCCTATAGGCATGGTATCTACAACTGTTAATTATAGACCTATAACAACGAGTTACTAATTTTAACAGACAAGTTTTTATCTCTTTAGATCCTATAGCGCGCTTTCTACTTTTGCAGAATTAGTTAACTCCTATAGGCATGATTTCTAAGTGTTGAAACTGATTACAAGCATGATTTCTAAATTTACAACTGATTTACCCTATAGGCATGATATCTATTAGTTTAAATCCTATAGACATGATTTCTAGGTTTTGAAACTGATTTCTTTTATTCCTGTAGGCATGGTATCTAAGTTGAAACTGATTTTTTTTATTTCCTATAGGCATGATATCTATTAATCACGTTGGGGAAGAACTTTTAAAGCAAAATTGCCAGGAAAGTTTATTAGCTCAAACAAATAGAATCCTATATACATGACCACTAATTCACATTGAGATTGGAAATATGTGTTGATCCTATGAACATGGATTCTAATGCAGATATAAAGGACTCATAGGCAGTGTCTCAAATATGTCAAAAATATGAAATTTCAGAATCATAAATAGTCAGAAGGAAATCATATCCAGGATCTCTAAACAAACAGTAGCATGCACATAAGGAATCAACATAATGGACCTATAGGCAGGATTTCTACCCGGGCTTGAACAAAGATATATACCCCCCCCCCCAGCTTTTACTAATAACCCCAGATCAGTTATTACAGAGATTATTACATTATTACAGCCCAATATGAATGAATTACATAGTAAAAAGCATTACACTATAGGGAGCCTTAGCAGTCCCAATATTAACCTGGAAACCAGGCCTTCAAGCAAAGCAAGTATGTAGTATACAGGTGGTCCATCCATGATACGCAAAATTGGGCTTCTGGTGTGTCAAAGTTCCCAAGGGCCTTAGGGACCCCGAGCAATGCTCACACCAGAACCTTACTCAGAACAACAGTTTGTAAAAGATTGGAAGACCAACCCCAATGTGTCAGAGTTTGGAGGAGTCCCAAGGACCAGAGTCAGTGCTAATATTGGGGGTGGTAGGAACCTAGGTAACTAAGAGTAGAAGTTTGAAAATAGTATATAAGGTGTAGGGGCAGTTTTAGAAAAAAGTTTTTTTTCCAGGAGCAAACAGAAACAGAACTCCACCTAGACAAGAAGAATCCAAACAGATTGGCACTAATTTGAACATGGCTACTATACCAGTAATTAAAGCAATCACAAAAAGAGCAAAGACACTTGGGTTACAATAAACTGGCTATCCACACATGCTTGCAATATCTAAACATGTTCAGAGTAGGGAACATATAACTGAATCAAACCAAGTTTCACATTACTGAAGATTACTTAGTTCATTAATTACCACTAGGTGAGGAAATATAGACATGTATTAAACAGAAACATGCTGAAGTTTGAAGTATCTAAACAAACAAACACATAGAACATGAACTAAAGCATACTAGTCCAGAAACAGGTAAACAGAAACCATGGATCAGACAGAAACACGCTAAGGTGAGCACACAAAATAGAGTAGGTTAAGAATAATTGAGGCATGCTAGTTGAGAGAGAAATAAACAGGAACTATATGGAAAACAGAAGCATATCGAGGTTTAAAAATAAACTAATCATAATATTCTCATGGAACAGAACAAGATAATAAGAACGAAGGCATAGTAGTTGAGAAAAAGATGGTCAGGAATCAGGTATACAAACAGAATTATGTCGCGGTCTATAATAAGCTGACTACATAGCATATAGAATAGAACAAAATAACAGGAATTAAGGCATACCAGTTAGGGAGAGAGTAAACATGAAGGAGATAGTGTAACGACCCGATCGGTCATTTTGCGTATTAGGACCCCGTTCCCCTAAATAATACTTCTCGTAGCGACTTTCAGTTATTCATGACTTGCAGGAACGGGTGGTTCGGGATTCGGAAGGGTATTGAGTAATATAGGAACACTTGGTTCCTTAAGATTTGGCTTTTAAGGCCAAGTTTGACTCCTGTCAACATTCGGAGTAAACAACCTCTGAATTGAGTTTCGCCGATGCGAGTAGCTTCGTATGATGATTTCAGACTTGTGCATATGTCCGGAATGGGTTTTGGATGACCCAGGAGAATTTCAACGCCAAATAGCAAAAATAGAGTTTCCTTAAGTTCATAATTTGGTTTGGAACGTGTTTTTGAGTTATCAAGTTCCGAACGGAATTATGAGACCGGGAATAGTTCCGCTATGTCATTTATGACCGACTTGCAAAATTGGTGTCATTCCGAGTAGTATAGGTCGGTTTGGCGCATTGAAATTGAATTCAAGAACTTGAAAATTCTTAAGTTTGATTCTAGGGGGTTTTGAGGAGTGATTTCTAGTTTTAGAGTTGTTTTCGGTATTCCGAAGGCTCGATCTAGTCTGTAATATGATTTAAGACTTGTTGGTATAATTGCACGGGGGTTTGGGTGGGCCCAGGTGCCTCCCTGACAGCAAACGGGGCCAAAAACAAGCAGTTTTAGCTGCTGGTGTACCAGGTCTGGTGTGACCGCAGGTGCGGTTGCCCAGATCGCAGGTGCGAGACCGCTCCTGCGGTCGAGGCCTAGAAGGTGCGACTCTCAGGAGGAAATTCCTACCTTCGCAGGTGTGTACCCTTCTCCGCAGGAGCGTGTCCGCTGGTGCGGAATTCCTACCGCAGGTGCGATCCCCAGGCACCTTGCCAAAAATCCGCACGTGCGACCAGTGGCTCGCAGGTGCGTTCCTCGAGCCGCAGGTGCGAGGTCACTGAAGGCAGTGAGCCCTTTTAATTCGGGAATTAACCATTTTTCACCATTTTTCTTCTCCTCCATTGGCGATTTTGAGAGCTTTCAAGAGGGTATTCGGCCTAGCTACTAAAAGGTAAGTAATTTCCATTTAAATGTTTGATTATTACAATAAATCTTAGGTAGATTAACACCTAATTAGTGGAAATCAAAGGGGTTAGGGTGAAAACCTAGGGTTGATGAACTTTAGGGAATTTCACCACTTTTTTACCATGAAATCATGCAAAAACTATATATTTATGATCCTTAGGCTATGGGTGAGTGTTTTCTTCGAAGATTTCCGGAATCCGAGCATGTGGGCCCAGGGGTGTATTTTGGGACTTCTTCAAGAAAGATGAATTAGCTAAGCTAGTAAGAGAATTTCATACTTTTGAGTGTATATTAACGTATTTATATAATATTTGACTAGTTTCGAGTCCTCGGGTGTAGTGTTTAGAGTTTCGGGCGCGTTCTTGACCCGGGAAGTAGGTTCTACGCGAGGTGAGTCTCCTTTCTAAACTTGTAAGAAGGAATTGTCCCCATAGGTAATTATAAATGATTGAATTGTCCTTATTTGCGGGGGTTACGCACGCACGAGGTGACGAGAGTCCGTGCGTAGCTACTACTATGTTATGTCGGGTAGTCTTTAGGACTCACAAGAATGCTTACATGCCTTACTTGTATCCCTGCATGTATTTCTAGTCGATTATTATCCTTGAAACTAGCATGAGAAAATGGAAGGTTACATTAAATCTTGTTATTGCCATGATTCTTGTTTTCCAAGTGTGAACTCTATATTTTCCTGAATTTCCTGATAATTCTGTGTATGTATACGAGCACCTGTGTCGCATGTATGATTCGTGAGCGGGGTAGCCTTATATTATGTCAACTGCGTCGCACGATCGATTCGCGAGTGGGGTAATAGATGCATCTATGGTTCGAGTCGTTCGACCCTTCGGCAATGCACATTTATTTTTTGCGTCGCTTCAGTCGTACGCCTCGACATACTATATGCTATGTCTTTACTTGAGAGTCTTATTAATATTGTCAAATGAATTGTTCTATGTGGTAGGGGACATTGGACTTTTATTAATGTTGTTATTTGGCACTATCGATAGGTGGTAGTTCATATACTTGATATTTCATGTCTACTTGATTTCCATAATTGCTAATCCTGATTAAACCTGTTTAATTATATTATTGCTAATGACCCTAGTGAGTAATACGTCTACCTCTCGTCACTACTTCTTCGAGTTTAGACGGGATACTCACTGGGTACATATTTGTTTATATGTACTCATGCTATGCTTCTATACTTAATTGTATATGTTCTGAGGCTGGTGCATCTGGTTATCATACCAGAGCGCGATCGTGAGAGTACTGTCTGGATTAGACTACACCTTGAGCTGCTCTCTCTGGCGTTCCTCAGCAGCACTGTGGAGTTTCTGCTATTTCTTTTGATATTTCTATCTACTCCTTTCACACAATTGTATAATTATTTTGTCTACTTTGTATATTCCACTAGTCGCCTGTGGACATGTGACACTAGGTCTTGGCACACGTAGTGGATTTTCTAATATTTTTGCTACACCACATATGATGGCAACGATATTTTGAGTTCATTTAACCAAGTTGCATTCACTTGACCGTTTTCTTTAAATGATTTCTAAATCTAAATTTGACAAGAACTTAAATATTTAAATAAGTAAAGAAATCTCGCTAGTAAACTAATGTTGGCTTGCCCGGCTCCGGTGTTGGGCGCCATCACGACCTGAGTTGGAATTTGGGTCGTGACAACATGGTATCAGAGCTCTAGGTTCACGTAGGTCTCAAAAGTCACAGGCAAACCTGGTAGAGTCTTACAGATCGATACAGATATGTCTGTATTTATCTTCGGGAGGCTATAGGGTGTTACGAAACCTCTCTTCATTCTTATTCTATCGTGCAGTTGATGGTCTTACTAAATCTCATTCTTCTATACTCTCATAGATGGTGAGGACTCGGGCAGCTGATATTCCAGACCGGGGAGATGTCGCCACCCCCGCCGTCCGAGGCCATGGTAGAGGTTGGGGGAGGGCACCGGCCCGAGGTAGGGGACGAGGGCATCCCAGAGTTGCTCCATTAGCACCCCCCAAAGGATCCTATCATCGAGGAGCAGGACGAGGTGCCTCCAGCAGATGCTGCCTCAGGAGATCATGGGCTGTATGATGCGGTTCATGGACACTACGACCCAAGCTGGTTTATTTCCAGCGGATCCTGCCACTTCTCAGGCGGGAGGGGAAGTTCAGACCCCTACCGCCCAGGTCGTAGGTCATGCAACGGTAGTATATCAAACTCCGGGTACTCTGCCCGTGGGTGGGGCACAACCAACAGTAGCAACACCAGAGCTCAGACCGGCTGCAGACGGCGATCCGCAGAAGCTACTTAATAGATGGACTTGATTGCACCCTCCGGTCTTTGAAGGTGAGAAAAGCAAGGATGCCTAGGACTTTATTGATAGGTGCAGGGACAGACTGCACAACATGAGGATTTTGGAGTCCCATGGAGTCGACTTCACTACCTTCCAGCTAGAGGGCAGGGCCCGCAGATGGTGGCAATCATTTATCCTTGGTAGGCCAACAGGTTCCCCTACTATCACATGGGAGCAGTCCACTCAGCTGTTCCTGGACAGGTATATTCCACCCTCCGAGAGGGAAGAGCTACGGTACCAGTTTGAGAAGATGGAGCAGGGGAGGATGTCAGTGACAAACTACGAGGCCAAATTTTCAGAGTTGTCCTGCCATGCCCTTATGATTCTTCCTACTGATGCTGAGAGAGTGCGGAGGTTTGTAGCTGGGCTAGACTCCGGTATTAGGGCCAACATGGCCCGGGAGGTGGAGATGGGTACTCCTTATCAGCTTGTGATCGAGATAGCTCACCGGATTGAGGGTTACCGATCGAGGAGCAGAGAGCAGGGTCAGCAGGACAAGAGAGCTAGATTTTCTAGATATTTCAGAGGTGCCCCAGCCAGGGGTAGAGGTCAGTTCGGTAGAGGCCAGCCCAGCAGGCCTCCATATTCAGCCCCTCCACCACCTTCTCGTGGTGCTCCAGTGAGACCTTATTTCAGCGCCATGCTGGAGAGTTCTTACCGCCCACCAGCTATTTAGGGTCCCTCCGGCGGGTATTTAGGTCATCAGGGGTCTCCTAGTCCTTACTTCAGTTCCATGCCAGAGAGTTCTCATCGTCCCCCAGCTATTCAGGGGTCTTCTTCAGGGCAGCAAGCCATGCCTCCAGCGAGGTGTTATGAGTGTGGGGATCCAGGACATATGAGGAGGACTTGTCCCAGGCTTAGGGTCAAGGCTATTCAGCAGAGTTACCAGCCCGTATTCTCAGCACCGGCGCCCCGTCTACCTAGAGGTGGAGGTCGTCCCAGAGGTGGAGGCCAGGCAGAGGGAGTTCAGCTAGCTCCTATTCAGTACAACGGAGGTCAGTCTTCAGGTACTCCAGCCAGATTCTACGACATTCCGGCCCGAGCAGATGCAGTGGCCTCAGATGCCGTGATCACAGGTATTATTTCAGTATGTGGTAGAGAGGCATCAGTGCTATTTGACCCAGGATCTACTTATTCATATGTGTCAGCCTTGTTTGCTTGTTTTCTGGATGCTTTTCGTGAGTCCTTGGGTTCTCCTATATATGTATCCACCCCCGTTGGTGATTCTGTAGTGGTAGACCGGATTTATCGGTCTTGCGTGATCACATTCTGTGGGTTCGAGACTAGAGCGGACCTCCTATTGCTCGATATGGTTGATTTTGAGATTATCCTGGGCATGGATTGGCTATCTCCTCATCATGCCATCCTGGATTTCCATGCCAAGACGGTTACTTTGGCCATGCCTGAGTTGCCTAGGCTGGAGTGGAGAGGTTCCTCGATTAGTGCAGCCAGTAGAGTTATTTCCTTCTTGAAGGCTCGACATATGGTCGAGAAGGGTTGTTTGGCGTATCTTGATTATGTGCGGGACACCACCGCCGAGTCTCCGACGATTTATTCAGTGCCCGTTGTTCGAGAGTTTGCTGATGTATTCCCTACAGACCTTTCTAGGCATGCCTCTGGATCGTGACATTGATTTCTGCATTGATTTAGCTCCAGATACTCAGCCTATTTCCATTCCCCCGTACCGTATGGCTCCTAAGGAGTTGAAGGAGCATCTAGAAGTGTTGTTGGCTAAGGGTTTTATCAGACCGAGTGTATCACCGTGGGGTGCTCCGGTTCTATTATGAAGAGAAGGATGTGTCCATACGAATGTGTATTGATTACCGCCAGCTGAACAAGGTCACCATTAAAAACAAGTATCCATTTCCGCGCATTGATGATTTGTTTGACCAGTTGCAGGGTGCCAAGGTGTTTTCTAAGATAGACTTGAGATCGGGCTATCATCAATTGAAGATTCGGGCCTCAGATGTTCCGAAGACTGCTTTTCGTACGAGATATGGCCACTATGAGTTCCTGGTGATGTCCTTTAGCTTGACTAATGCTCCAGCAGCATTTATGGGTTTGATGAATAGGGTGTTCATGCCGTATATTGATTCTTTTGTCATCGTCTTCATTGATGATATCATGATTTACTCACGTAGCCTGGGAGATCACGAGCAACATTTGAGAGTTGTGCTCCAGACTTTGCGAGAATAAAAGCTATATGCTAAGTTCTCCAAGTGTAAGTTTTGGTGGGATTCCATGGCATTATTGGGACATGTAGTATCTGGAGAGGGTTTTAAGGTTGATCCTAAGAAGATTGAGGCAGTTCAGGGTTGGCCATGTCCTACTGCAGCTACAGAGATCAGGAGTTTCTTGGTTCTAGCAGGCTACTATTAGCGATTTGTGGAGGGATTTTCATCCATTGCAGCCCCATTGACCAGATTGACTCAAAAGAATGCTCCATTTCGGTGGTCCGACGAGTGTGAGGCGAGCTTTCAGAAGATCAAATCAGCATTGACCTTAGCACGAGTCCTGGTATTGCCTTCCGGTTCTGGGATGTATACAATGTATTGCGGCGCTTCACGTGTTAGCTTGGGGTGTGTGTTGATCCAGGAAAGGAGAGTTATTTCTTATGCTTCGCGCCAGCTTAAGGTTCATTAGAAAAATTATCCGGTGCACGATTTGGAGTTGGAAGCGATTGTTCATGCTCTTAAGATTTGGAGGCATTACTTGTATGGGGTGTGTTGTGAGGTTTATACAGACCACCGCAGCTTGCAGCACTTGTTCAAGCAGAGGGATATTAATTTGAGGCAGCGCATGTGGCTTGAGTTGCTGAAGGATTATGATATCAACATCCTTTATCATCAGGGTAAGGCGAATGTAGTAGTAGATGCTTTGAGCAGGAAGGCGGAAAGTATGGGTAGTTTGGCTTTCATTGCAGCGGAGGAGAGACCTCTAGTCTTGGACATTCAATCCCTGGCTAATCTCTTGGTGAGATTAGATCTTTCAGAGCCTCGTCGAGTTCTTGCACATGTAGTTGCTCAGTCTTCGTTATTGGGGGAGATTAAGGCTCGGTAGTATGATGATCCACGCTTGGCAGAGCTACGGGAGACAGTGGTTCAGGGTGGTGCCAAGGAGTTTACTATTGGCGAGGATGGTGTTCTGAGACTTTAGGGTCGGTTGTGTGTTCCTAATGTTGATATCTTGAGGTAGAGGATTCTAGAAGAGGCGCACAATTCACGGTATTCTGTGCATCCTGGTGCTACAAAGATGTATCGTGACCTGAAGCAGCATTTCTGGTGGAGGAGAATGAAGAAAGACATTGTGGAGTATGTGGCTAGGTGTCTCAACTGCCAGCAGGTTAAGTATGAGCACCAGAGGCCAGGAGGCCTAGTTCAGCAGATGCCCATTCCTGAGTAGATGTTGGAGCGCATCACTATGGACTTCGTGGTTGGGTTGCCTCGGACCTTGCGAAATTTGACGCGGTTTGGGTCATTGTGGATAGATTGACCAAATCGCCGCATTTTATTCTGGTGAGTACTACTTATACTTCTGAGAGGCTAGCCCGGATTTACATTCGAGAGATAGTCCGGTTGCATGGTGTGCCGGTATTATATCAGATCGAGGTCCTCAGTTCACCTCGCACTTCTGGAGAGCATTGCACAGAGAGATGGTTACTCAGATAGACCTCAGCACAACATTTAATCCGTCGACTGATGGTCAATCGGAGCGTACGGTTCAGATATTGGAGGACATGCTCAGAGCATGTGTGATTGATTTTGGGGGTCAGTGGAACCAGCTCTTGCCTTTGGCCGAGTTTTCTTACAATAATAGTTATCAGTCCAGCATTGAGATGGCTACATTTGAGGCTTTATATGGTTGGCGATGTCGTTCTCCTATCGAGTGGTTTGAGCCTGGCGAGGCTAAGTTATATGGTACGGACCTGGTGAGAGATGCCTTGGAGAGGTGAAGTTGATTCAAGAGAGGCTCTGCACAGCACAGTCCAGACAGAAGAGCTACGCGGATAAGGGGGCACGTGGTGTGTCATTTATGGAGGGAGATAAGGTTTTGCTGAAGGTTTCGCCGATTAAGGGAATTATGAGATTCGGGAGAAGGGCAAGCTGAGCCCGATGTTTATAGGTCCTTTCGAGGTATTGAGGCGTGTTGGAGAGGTTGCCTATGAGCTTGATCTACCTCCCCACTTATCGGGAGTCCATCCGGTCTTTCATGTATCCATGCTCCGGAGATATCACGCCGACTTCTCTCACTTGGTTGATTTCAGCACTATTCAGTTCGATGAGAGGTTGGGCTACGAGGAGGAGCCAGTTGCCGTTATTGACAGACAGGACCGCCAGTTGAGTTCCAAGAGAGTTTATACGGTGAGGGTCCAGTGGAGAGGCCAACTAGTTGAGGAGGCGACTTGGGAGTCCGAGGAGGAAATGCGGAGCAGATATCCACACTTATTCAGCACTTCAGGTATGATTCTAGACTCGTTCGAGGACGAATGTTTGTTTAAGAGGTGGAGAATGTAACGACCCGACCGGTCATTTTGCGTATTTGGACTCCGTTCCCCTAAATAATACTTCCCATAGCGGCTTTTAGCGATTCATGACTTGCGGGGATGGGTGGTTCGGGATTCGGAAGGGTATAGAGTAATATAGGAACCCTTGGTTCCTTAAGATTTGGCTTTTAAGGCCAAGTTTGACTCCGGTCAACATTCAGAGTAAACGACCTCGGAATCGAGTTTCGCCGATTCCAGTAGTTTCGTATGATGATTTCGGACTTGTTTGTATGTCCGGAATGGGTTTTGGATTACCCGGGAGCGTTTCGACGCTAAATAGCAAAAATCGAGTTTCCTTAAGTTCATAATTTGGTTTGGAACGTGTTTTTGAGTTATCGAGGTCCGAATGGAATTCTGAGATCGGGAATAGTTCCGCTATGTCATTTATGACCGACTTGCAAAATTGGTGTCATTCCGAGTAGTATAGGTCGGTTTGGCGCATTGAAATTGAATTCAAGAACTTGAAAATTCTTAAGTTTGATTCTAGGGGGTTTTGAGGAGTGATTTCTAGTTTTAGAGTTGTTTTGGGTGTTCCGAAGGCTCGAGCAAGTCTGTAATATGATTTAAGACTTGTTGGTATAATTGCACGGGGGTTCGGGTGGGCCCAGCTGCCTCCCAGACACCAAACGGGGCCAAAAACCAGCAGTTTTAGCTGCTGGTGCACCAGGTCTGGTGTGACCGCAGGTGTAGTTTCCCAAATCGCAGGTGCGAGACCGCTCNGACACCAAACGGGGCCAAAAACCAGCAGTTTCAGCTGCTGGTGCACCAGGTCTGGTGTGACCGCAGGTGCGGTTGCCCAGATCGCAGGTGCGAGACCGCTCCTGCGGTCGAGGCCTCGCAGGTGCGACTCCCAGGAGGAAAGTCCTACCTTCGCAGGTGCGGACCCTTCTCCACAGGCGGGTTCGTTGGTGCGGATTTGTGCGATCCCCAGGCTCCTAGCCAAAAATCCGCAGGTGCGACCAATGGCTCGCAGGTGCGAGGTCACTGAAGGCAGTGAGCCCATTTAATTTGGGACTTAACCATTTTTCACCATTTTTCTTCTCCTCCATTGGCGATTTTGAGAGCTTTCAAGAGGGTATTCGGCCTAGCTACTAAAAGGTAAGTAATTTCCATTTAAATGTTAGATTATTACACTAAATCTTAGGTAGATTAACACCTAATTAGTAGAAATCAAAGGGGTTAGGGTGAAAACCTAGGGCTGATGAACTTTAGGGAATTCCACCACTTTTCTACCATGAAATCATGCAAAAACTACATATTTATGATCCTTAGGCTATGGGTGAGTGTTTTCTTCGAAAATTTCTGGAATCCGAGCATGTGGGCTTGGGGGTGTATTTTGGGATTTCTTCAATAAAGATGAATTGCTAATCTAGTAAGAGAATTTCATACTTTTGAGTGTATATTAACGTATTTATATAATATTTGACTAGTTTCGAGTCCTCGGGTGTAGAGTTTGGAGTTTCGGGCGCGTTCTTGACCCGGGAAGTAGGTTCTACGCGAGGCGAGTCTCCTTTCTAACCTTGTAAGAGGAATTGTCCCCATAGGTAATTATAAATGATTGAATTGTCCTTATTTGCAAGGGCTACGCACGCACGAGGTGACGAGAGTCGATGCGTAGCTACTACTATGTTATGTCGGGTAGTCTTTAGGACTCACAAGCATGCTTATATGCCTTACTTGTATCCCTGCATGTATTTCTAGTCGATTATTATCCTTGAAACTAGCATGAGAAAATGGAAGGTTACATTAAATCTTGCTGTTGCCATGATTCTTGTTTTCCAAGTGTGAACTCTATATTTTCCTGAATTTCCTGATAATTCTGTGCATGTATATGAGCACCCGTGTCGCATGTATGATTCGTGAGCAGGGTAGACTTATACTATATCAACCGCGTCGCACGATCGATTCACGAGCGAGGTAATAGATGCATCTTTGGTTCGAGCTGTTCGACCCTTCGACAGTGCACATTTAATTTTTGCGTCGCTTCGGCCGTACGCCTCGGCATACTATATGCTATGTATTTGACTGAGAGTCTTATTAATATTGTCAAATGAATTGTTCTATGTGGAAGGGGACTTTGGACTTTTATTAATGTTGTTATTTGGCACTTGTGGTAGGTGGTAGTTCATATACTTGATATTTCATGTCTACTTGATTTCCATAATTGCTAATCCTGATTAAACCTGTTTAATTATATTACTGCTAATGACCCTAGTGAGTAATACGTCTACCTCTCGTCACTACTTCTTCGAGTTTAGACGGGATACTCACTGGGTACATATTTGTTTATATGTACTCATGCTACGCTTCTGTACTTAATTGTACAGGTTCTGAGGCTAGTGCATCTGTTTATCATACCAGGGCATGATCGTGAGAGTACTGTCTGGATTAGACTACACGGTGAGCTGCTCTCTCTGGCGTTCCTCAGCAGCACTGTGGAGTTTCTGCTATTTCTTTTGATATTTCTGTCTACTCCTTTCAGACGATTATATAATTATTTTGTCTACTTTGTATATTCCACTAGTCGCCTGTGGACTTGTGACACTAGGTCTTAGAACACGTATTGGATTTTCTAATATTTTTGCTACACCACATATGATGGCAACGGTATTTTGAGTTCATTTAACCAAGTTGCATTCACTTGACCGTTTTCTTTAAATGATTTCTAAATCTAAATTTGACAAGAACTTAAATATTTAAATAAGTAAAGAAATCTCGCTAGTAAACTGATGTTGGCTTGCCCGGCTCCGGCGTTGGGCGCCATCACGACCTGAGTTGGAATTTGGGTCGTGACAGATGGCAATTTGAATCGAAGAGTCTAGCCTTGGCTTTCAGTCGGCTAGACAATACAGCAAATTAGAGTGATAGAAAGAACTCAAGTGTGTGTAAGTGTAGGTTTGTAAGAGTGAGCTTGTGTCTCAGCGTGTTTTAAAATCAGAACAATGAAAGGTTTATATAGCATACAGTAGAGTAAACCAAATAAGGCAGGCAAATCAACGGCACGCAAATAAGGTATGCAAAAATCAATTAATCAATCAATACAAATCAATTAATGGGAAAGAATCACGGAAGTATCACTTAGATTAAGGAGAATCAATTAGCTGTCAAGATTGAGGTTTAATAAGGTAAGCAATAAGTCCAGAGATCACTTATAGGTCGGTTATAACAATCAAAGCCTAGAAATCAGGCAAGTAATATAATTAAGAAAAGTAGTACCAATAAGAATCACATATAAGGAAAGAATAGGTAAAAATCTTTCAGAGAGATATCAGTTTTAAAAAGAAGTACAATTTCAAACCCTAATTAAGCAAGTAAATCAGTTTAATTGACAGCCAAAGTAAACGGGTAAACATTATAGCAAGCAGTAGAATTATTAGAAACCTTAGGACATAAAGACATAGAGATGAAAATCAGTCGAAAAAGTAAAGGAAGAAAACCGGAGTTAAACACTTAAATGTTTTAAAACATTTTTGCAGAAACTTCTTTAAAAAAATTGAAACCCTAGCTTTTAGGGAGAAACGAAAATCGATCAACAATGATAGCAAAAAAAAGCAGAATCTTAAAGGAAAAATAACAAACAAACTCAAACCGCTTCAGATCTAAAGAGATCTGAATGGATTTACCAAGAAATAGTTAGGTTATGTAAAAAAAAATGAACAGAGGTGAGAAAAATTTTGTTTGAACCAGAGATTTGAAGCCATAAACACGAAGGTATTAGTACTCACAGACATAGGAATGAACACATACGTATTCATCGAGAACATGAGGGATTTGAACCAAATCTGGTTCGAATCTCTTTGAGATTCATCATGCAATACGAAAATCATAACACCAGTAGAAATAGGAGGCCGGGTAAGGCCTGAAATTGAAGAGAAAACCCATGAATCGAAGGGGTTTCAGTGACGGAGGGCTAGGGTTAGGAGGAGGGTGAGAGAGAAGAGAGGAGGAAGTGGTTTCAAGGGCGGCCATTTTGGAAGAATGGTTGGGGTTTTGGGGTCGTTTGGTTAATTAAAAATGGAAAGAATATCCTGAACCGTTGCCTCATGAGATCAACGGCCAGGATTAATTCTAGGATGGGGAGGGTATGGATCAGGGTTATGGGTTATGGGTTATGGGTTAATTTAATTGGGCTGGGGTGGAAATTGGGCTAAGGTCCGAAAATCAAATTAAAAGAGGCTATATGTTAAATACATAATTATTTTGATAAAATAATTAATAAAAATAGATAATAAATGATGAAAAATCTATTTATGTATGAAAATGATTTAAAATAATTAATTAATATTATAAAAATATAAAAGGTCATTTTCGTGTAAAATCAAGTAATTATGCAGACATGGGCTATTATTGCAAAGTTATTGCAATTATAACCTAAAGATGTAAATATGATTATGCATAAAATAATTAANTATATATATATATATATATATATATATATATATATATATGCTTTTTTGAAAATAATGTAGGAAAAAATTGGGTATCAACAGTACCTTTTCTCTTACCATGTAAGCAACATCGCGAACCTTCTAGTCGGCATAACTCTTCTGTCTAGACTGCGACGTGCGAAGTCGATCCTGAATCAATTTAACCTTCTCCAAAGAATCCTGAACCAAATCAGTACCCAATAGCTTAGCCTCACCCGGGCTCAAACCAACCCACCGAAGACCGACACCGTCTCCCATATAAAACCTCAAGCAGAGCCATATGAATGCTCGATTAGTAGTTGTCATTGTAAGCAAACTCTGACAGTGGCAGAATTTGATCCCAAGAACCCTCAAAATCGATAACACAATCACGTAGCATATCTTCCAATATCTGAATAGTGCGCTCGTACTGTCCGTCCGTCTGAGGGTGAAATGATGTACTCAACTGAACATGCTTGCCTAATTCTCGCTGCACTGGTTTCCAACATTGTGATGTAAACTGTGTGCCTCGATCTAAAATGATGTACATTGACACACCGTGAAGACGAACAATCTCACGGATATAAATCTCAGTCAACCACTCCGAAGAATAAGTAGTACCAACTAGAATAAAATGCGAGGACTTGGTCAACTGATCCATAATCACCCAAATAGCATCAAACTTCCTCAAAGTCCGTGGGAGTTTAGCTACGAAGTCCAGTGTAATATGCTCCCATTTTCATTCCGGAATTTCAAGTCTCTGAAGTAATCTGCCCGGTCTATGATGCTCGTACTTCACCTGCTAAAAATTTAAACACCGAGCTACAAAGCCCACTACATCTTTCTTAATTCTTCTCTACCAATAGTGCTGCCTCAAGTCCTGATACATCTTAGCGACACCCGGATGAATGGAATACCGGGAACTGTGGGCTTCTTTAAGAATCAATTCACACAGTCTATCTACATTAGTACACAAATCTGACCCTACATCCTCAATACACCATCAGCCTCAATAGTAACATCTCTGGCATCACCGTGCTGAACTGTGCCCTTAAGGACAAGCAAATGTGGATCATCATATTGGCGCTCTCTGGTGCGATCATATAAAGAAGACCGAGAAACCACACAAGTTAGGAACCGACTGGGCTCCGAAACATCTAATCTCACGAACTGGTTGGACAAGGCTTGAACATCAATTGTAAGGGGCCTCTCACCAATAAGAATGAATGCAATTCTACCATACTCACCGCCTTTCTACTCAAGGTATCGACCACCACATTGGCCTTCCCGGGATGATAGAGAATAGTGATATCATAGTCCTTTAGCAGCTCCAACCATGTCTGTTGCCTCAAATTTAGATCCTTCTATTTGAACAAGTGTTGGAGACTCCGATGATCTGTAAACACCTCACAAGACACACCTTAGAGATAATGCCTCCAAATGTTCAATGCATGAACGATGGCTGCCAATTCTAAATAATGAACAGGGTAGTTCTTTTGATATAGTGTAACGACCCGATCCGTCATTTTGCGTTATCAGACCCCGTTCCCCTAAATGAAACTTCTCATAGCGGATTTTTATCATTTATCACTTGCGGGAACTGGTGGTCAGTAATTCGGAGGTGTTTAGAGTGCTACAGGAACAATTGGTTCCTTAAGGTTGGCCTTTAAGGCCAAGTTTGACTTCGGTCAATATTCTGGGTAAACGGCCTCAGAATTGAGTTTCGTCGATTCTAGTAGCTTTGTGTGATGATTTTGGACCTGGGCGTATGTTCGGAATGGGTTTCTGATGACCCAGGAGCGTTTCGGCGCCAATATTGAAATAAGAAGTTCCTTAAGTTCCTATGGTTTTGGACGTGTTTTTTTGTTATCGAGGTTCGAATGGAATTCCGAGACCGATAATAGTTCTATTATGTCGATTATGACTTGCCTGCAAAATTTGGTGTCATTTCGAGTAGTATAGGTCAATTCGGCGCGTTGTTAGCGAAGTCTAGAAAACTTAAAGTTCCTAAGTTTGGTTCTTGGGGTTTTGAGGTGTGATTTCGAGTTTTAGCGTTGTTTTGGGTGTTCCGAAAGCTCGAGCGAGTCCGTATTATGATTTGGGACTTGTTGGTATATTTGGACGAGGGCTCGGGTGGGCCCAAGGGCCTCCCGGGCACCCAACGGGGCTAAAAACCAGCTAAAATAGCTGCTAGTGCACCTGATTTGGTGTGACCGCAGGTGCGGTTGCCCAGTCGCAGGTGCGACCCCAGGTTAGGTCCCCCTTTCCCACAGGTGCAGACAAAAGTCCTGCAGGAGCAGAACCGCTAGTGCGGCCATCCCTCTGCATGTGCAAACCCAGCCCTTCCCGTCCAGTTCAGCAGGTGCGAGCCCCAACTCGTAGGCGCGAGACCGCAGGTGCGGTCCCTGGGCTGCAGGTGTGGAATCCCTGTAGGCCAGGCAATATATATTCTTTGAAACTCGGGATTTCACCCCATTCATTCATTTTCCTCCACCATTAGAGTCTTGTGATCTTGGGGAGAGCACACCACAACCTAGCTACTGTCAAGGTAAGTTAATTCCACTTCAACACTAGTTTAATTCATGATCTTCTAGCTAAATTAACTACTAAATCATTGAAAAGTCAAGAATTGGGTAATAATTTAGGGTTCTTGAGAAATTGGTGAATTACCTATTTATTGCTATAAATTCAAGTAGAAATCATATGTTAACGATCCTTAGGCTTCGGGTGAGCGGTTCCTCTGTGAGTTTTCGGAATTCGAGCGTGCGGGCCCGGGGTTGGATTTTGGGAATTCTCCAAGAATGTTGAATCATTGAATAAATAGGATAATTTCCCTACTTTGAGCATGCATTGATGTCATTGTACCATATTTGGCTAGTTGCGAGTCCTCGGGTGTAGAGTTCGGAGTTCGGGCGCATCCTTGGTCCGCGGGGTAGATTCGACATGAGGTGAGTCTCCTTTCTAACCTTGTAAGAGGGAATTGTCCCCATAGGTGTTATATATGTTGTGTGTAATTGTTTTAGGGGATACATGTGCACAAAGTGACGAGAGTCCGTACGTGGAGACCATCATGCTATGTCGGGTAGTTTGAGGGCTCACAAGCATGTCTCTATGTGCCTTACATGTATCTTTGGGTGTTCTTTGAGCTGCCTATTGCTTTTGAATTTATATGGAAAGTTGCGCTTGAACTCCCTGTTGATCAATCCCTGTTACAGGTATAGCCCACTAAGTTATTGATATGTCAGTACGTATATATGTACGTATGAGAGTCAGCACTCGAATCGCAGGTATGATTCGCGATCGAGGGAAGCTTTATGATAAATCGGTATAAGCGTGTCAGCACTCGAATCGCAGGTATGATTCGCGATCGAGGGAAGCTTTATGATAAATCGGTATAAGCGTGTCAGCACTCGAATCGCAGGTATGATTCGCGATTGAGAGAAGCTTTATGGTAATTATACATAAGTGTGTCAGCACTCAAATCGCAGGTATGATTCGCGATCGAGGGAAGCTTTATGATAAATCGGTATAAGCGTGTCAGCACTCGAATCGCAGGTATGATTCGCGAGCGGGGGAAGCTTTACGTCTATTCAGTGTCTAGATATTTCCTTATGACTCCGGCCGGTTTTCTTACCCTTGTGTGCGCTTGGCTATTTGGTACTTTTTCCATTGATATTGACTTGACAGATATTTGGAGAAAAAAGAAAAGTGTACGTTGTTTCTTATTTTCAGTAGTTTCCTGGATTTTTGTATTTGATAGGAATCTGCTGCTTACCGTCTCACATGTCTACTGCATTTCGTTATATCATGTTTTGTATTATTACCGTTGGACCTTAATGAGTGTCATGTCGACCTCTCGTCACTACCTCTTCGAGGTTAGGAGGGATACTCACTGGGTACATATATATTTATGTACTCATGTTGCACTTCTGTACTTAATTGTACAAGTTCTGAGACTAGTGTTTCTGGTTATCCGACCGGAGCTTGACATATATTCTGGACCTGACTCCACGGTGAGCTGCCTCCTTTGGCGATTCTCAGCAGTGCTATAAAGGTATCTTTTGTTTATTTATGTCTACTCCTCTCAGATAGCAGTACAGTTTGTATCATCTTTTGTATATTCTACTAGTTCGCCTGTTGACTTGTGACACTAGTTCCTGGCACGCACATAGTAGACTCTTTAGTTTGGGACTGTATATATATTGGATCATGATCATTGTGGCTGTATTTACTTAAGTTGGTTAATGTTTCCTCTTTCATTTAAATAATCTAAGCTTAAAACTTTGGGAATATGTGGCGGTTGGTATGTTAAATAAGGATAATCTCACTAGTAAACAATTGTTCGCTTGCCTGACTCCGGTGTTGGGCGCCATCGCGACATGTGTTGGATTTTGGGCCG
This sequence comes from Nicotiana paniculata, assembly GCA_005239505.1. Classification (NCBI taxonomy): domain Eukaryota; kingdom Viridiplantae; phylum Streptophyta; class Magnoliopsida; order Solanales; family Solanaceae; genus Nicotiana; species Nicotiana paniculata. Next base: position 50,720 of record ML356215.1, on the reverse strand, counting down.
TGACATATTGCTTCAATTGGCACAAAGAATAAGCAATCACTCTACCCCCATGCATTAAGACATACTCAATACTAATCCAAGAAGCATCACAATATATTGTATAAGATCCTGAAGCCGAACGCAAACTAGAACTGGAGTTGTGGTCAAGGCAGACTTGAGCTTCTGAAAGCTCTTTTCACATTATCTGATCACCTGAATGGAGCACCTTTCCGGGTCAATTTAGTCAAGGGCGATGCAATAGACGAGAAGCCCTCCACAAAGCGACGATAATAACCGGCCAAGCCGAGAAAACTCTGAATCTCAGTAGCTGAAGACGGCCTGGCCAACTCTGAGCTGCCTCTATTTTCTTTAGATCCACCTTAATTCCTTCACTGGACACTATGTGTCCCAAAAATGCCACCAAACTAAGCCAGAACTCACACGTAGAGAATTTGGCATAAAGTCTCTCCTCTCTCTCAGCCTCTGTAATAAAGTACCCAAGTGTTGTGCATGCTCCTCCTGGCCACGTGAGTGCACCGGGATATCATCAATAAATACTACTACAATTGAATCAAGATACGACTGGAATACGCTATTCATCAAGTGCATAAATGTTGCTGAAGTGTTGGTCAACCCAAAAGACATCACGAGAAATTCATAGTGACCATAACAGGTCCTGAATGTCATCTTTAGAATATCCGAATACCGATTTTTTAACTGGTGATACCTAGATCTCAAATCAATTTTGGTGAATACCCTCGCTCCCTGAAGCTGGTAAGATAAATCATCAATACGCGGCAAAGGATACTTATTGATTGTAACTTTATTCAACTGCCTGTAGTAGATGAACATCCGTATAGTACCATCTTTCATTTTCACTAACAGAAACGGTTCACCCCAAGGCGACACATTAAGCCTAATAAACCCCTTATCAAGAAGTTCCTGAAGTTGCTCTTTCAACTCTTTCAACTCAGTTGGTGCCATACGATACGGAGGAATAGAAATGGGTTGCGTTCATGGCACCAAGTCAATACCGAAATAAATATCCCTGTCAGGTGGCATACCCGGCAGGTCTGCAGGAAATACATCAGAAAGTATTGCACCACCGGTATAGAATCAATAGTCGGAGCATGTGCATCAACATCTCTCAGAAAGGCCTATTAGGATAAACATCCCTTCCCAACTTTAAATTAGGTTCAAATAAGAAATTACCTTACTGGGAACATAACCTAGAGAACCTCTCCATTCAACCTTTGGCAACCCCGTCATCGCCAATGTGACGATTTTTGCATGTCAGTCCAGGATAGCATGACATAGAGACAACCAATCCATACCCAAGATCACATCGAAATCAACTATGATAAGAAATAAGAGATCAACTCTAGTCTCTAGTCCCCCAATAGTTACCACACACGACCGATACATACGGTCCACAATAATAGTATTGCCCACCGGCGTAGATACATGAACAGGTTAAACTAAGGACTCACGGGGCATATCCAAATAATGAGTAAAGTACGATGAAACATACGAATAAGTGGAACCAGGGTCTAATAATACAGAAGCTTCCCTGTGGCACACTGAGACAATACATGTGATCACCGCATCTGAAGAAATGACATCTTGCCTGGCAGGAAAAGCATAAAATCGGGCCGGACCACCACCTGATTGGCCTCCCCCTTTTGGGAGACCCCTAGTTGACTGAGCCCTACCCTGATCTGGCTGGGAAGGTGGCGAAGTATCTGGTGCTGAAGTCGTAGACTGACTCCTCTGCTACACTAGACCTCCCGGACTACGAGAACACTTCCTCCACATATGCCCAAACTCCCTGCACTCAAAGCAACTCCCCGGTGCTGGTACTGGTGGGGACTAAATCGGACCCCGAGAACCAAAATAATCGCTAGAAGCACCCGATGCAGATGAACCCTGAACTGAAGGAGCACGGGACGAACTCTGGGCTGGAAGGGCACTGAGAGATGACTGGCCCTGATGAGAACTGTATGAACCATGACTGGATGATGCACCACGGTGAACTGGACGACCCGTATGAGCGTGACTGTAAGGACGACTCTTGTCGTGGTAGAACTGCTCCCCTGAAGGAACACCGTTGAAACTAGGGTTGTGCATAATTTGGTAAATACCGAATTATCATACCAAAACCAAAACTTTTTGTATTTGGCATTCGATATTTTGGTATTCGGTATGGTATTTGGTTTAAGTTTTAAAAAATATTGGTATTAGGTATTGTACTTGGCATTTTAAAATGAAATACCAAAATACCAATACCGCACCGAAATATATATTATATTACACAATATGCATATTATTGATTATAACATAAATATAAAAATCTAAAATTTTTACTTTCCATTCCCTAAGTTCATCAATTAACTCAAAGAAAGTAAAAAGACATTTTTAATGATCAAATTTATTCTTTTATGTACAATTTTCTCTCTTTGGTTGATATTTGCTAGTTTTGGACAGAACTTTTGTCAACAAATGTTTTTTGTTTGTAATTTCGAGTACTTTAATTTAGAATATTACAGTCTATGACTCTATGCACTGGTAAGTATTCAAACCGAATAAATCAAAGTTACCAAACCGAATAAATCGAAATCAAAAGGATAAAAATCGACCATACTGAATTTAATTAGGTACGGTATTGGTATTGTATTTTAAGAAACTAAATACCGAAAATACCGAACCGAAATATCTAAATACCTTACTGTACCGACCAAAGAACAACCCTAGATGAAACCACCCAATCCAAGAAGCATCTTGGCCTTCCTCTCTCCTCGCTCCTGGTTACGGACCATCTCTATATGCCGAGCAATGTCAACCACCTCGTCAAAAGTAGCACCAGTACCCTCTTCGAAGTCATAAGCAACCACAACTGATATGTGAGGCCATCAATGAACCTCCAATCCTCTTTCTATCAATGGGAAACAACCAAACTGCGTGACGAGCCAACTCAGAAAACCTCATCTCGTACTGTGTCACAGGCATGCCCTCCTGACGTAACTGCTCAAACAGTCTGTGTTGCTCCTCTCCGCGAGATTGCAGCACGAACTTCTCCAAGAAGATAATGGAGAAATCCTGCCACGTAAATCGTCCTGTGCCTCTCATAAGCCTCCCACCATCTGAAGACAGCCCCAATAAACTGAAAGTAGAGAACGAGACCCACTGGTCTCTAGAATACCCGCCGTGCAAAGCATCCACTAGAACTTATCTAGGAAACCATGAGAATCCTCTGACTCAACACCACTAAATGATGGAGGATGAATCCTCCTAAATCTCTCAAGTCTCCTATTTACTTTTGGGACTATGAGGCGGTACCTCAGGAGATCCCCCTACACATTTACTTTTGAGACTAGGAGGCGATACCTCGGGAGATCTCCTCGCATATTTACTTTTAGGACTACGAGATGATATCTCGTGAGATCCCCTGTTGAGTATTGACTTTTGGGACTACAGGACGGTATCTCGAGAGCGCCCCTGTAGTAATCTCATTGTGATGTGCTGTTATTTCTCTGTGAATTCTTTCTGTTAAATTCTCCATTTTACTTCATTTTATTATATTATCTGACTTCTTATTATATCCCACTAGGGCCCGGACCTGACCTCGTCACTACTCTACTGAGGTTAGGCTTGGCACTTACTGGGTACTGTTGTGGTGTACTCATGTTATTCTTCTGCACATGTTTTGTGTGCAGCTACAGGTGCTTCTTATTAGCCCCATTATTAGTTGAGAGTGCTTGCTGCTGTACGGAGACTTCAAGGTACATCTTCCGCATCCGCGGACCTCGGAGTCCCTCTCTATTCCCTCTTATGTAGTTTACATTCACGTATTTTTCTTAGACTCTGGTGTATAGAGATACTAATCTTTCTTCTATAGTTCGTGACTTATGACTACCGGGTTTTGGGAAAATACTGTGTATACTCGAGCGTTGAGTTTGGTACATGCCGAGCGATATTTATCAGTTATTAAATTATCCTATTGAAGTTTACTTGTTAAATTTTGCTTTTATTTACGTTTTTTTCCTCAATTTGTTAGGCTTACCTAGTCGTAGGGAGAATTGGGTCGTGACAAGTTTGTATCAGGGATCTAGGTTCGTAGGTGTCGTGAGTCACAAGCCGATTTATTAGAGTCTCGCGGATCGGTACGGAGATGTTTGTACTTATCTTCGGGAGGCTATGGAAATGTTAGGAAAATTGCACTACTTTGATTCCTTGTCGTGCGAAAATTGTTGACTTCAAAATTCTAAATTTCTGTATCTATTCTCTCACAGATGGTGAGGACACGTACAGGCAGATCTGATGACCAGGCACCCGCGCCCCCTGCTAGAGCCTCGAGAGGCCGGGGCCGGGGTAGAGGCCAAGGACGTCCACGTGGTGCAGCCATAGCACCCACATGAGCTGCTATAGAGGAGCCCCAGTAGCTCTAGCTTGAGGGCAGACACCTGATGTCACGCCCCAACCTCGGGGAGCGCGATTGACGCTCAACAGAGTGGATCCAGTAGAGCAAGCCTATTAGACACTTTCTACCCAACTCATTTATGATCAAGAGAAGGAATGTTTTCATTAACTATGATTGAGTGGAACAAGAGTCCAAAACACAACATAATTCGTTCGGCCTTTCGAGCACCCATATACAACCCACATAGTGTCTACGGAGCCTCTAAAGATACAAAAGAGTGTAAAGATAGTGCCGGCAACAAGGCCCCGGCTATACCTCAAAAAGTGACAACCACATAAACAAAAGATACAATACATAACCCCGGAATAAAGTGGGGATCACCGAGTCCGATGGGAAGAGGATGCACCACTATCTATGATCAACATTGCCTGCTATGGAACCACCTGCATCCATTTAAAGATGCAGCACCCCCGACAAAAGGGACTTCAGCACCGTCGAATTGTACTAGTATGAAAACTAAACACCGTCTCAATAAAATGAATAGTAATACAGGGGAAATAGTCAAGAATGCAATATGAGCTTTAAATAACACTAAAATATCAAGTTAAGGATCACATATATTTTCAAGTCAATGTCCACGTTATTAGGTTGGGTGGTGTTTAGTGCCAATATGCCACAATCCACAATACCACAGTGTTCTTACACGGAGTCCTATCTTGACCCGATCGGCTAGGCCATATCATTTGAGACATCAACCATATCCATAATTTCAATTATCATTTCCAGCACATTTACCACCATGTGTTCAGCATGGCGTCCGATCACGGCCCGATCATCTAGGCCATCTCATTTGAGACATCAACCATATCCACAATTTCAATTATCTGTGATGACCCAAAGGGTCATCTTATGAATTAAACCCCTATTTCGGGCTCATTCGCCTTAAAAAGATTAATTTTTAATTACCTCGATTTGTGTGCACAGTCCGGGCACGAAACTGGAAAGCTTTTATGTGAAAATATATGAAATAATAAATTATGAGAGTTAAATTTGATTTTACTTGACTTTGGTCAACATTTTGAGTAAACGGACCCGGATCTGTATCCGGACGGTCCCGGGAGGTCCGAAAAAAAGTATGGGACTTGGGCGTATGCTCAGAATGGAATTCCAAGGTCCCTAGCCTTAGAAATCAATTTTTGAAGAAAATTGTTTTTTTGTTGGATTATTAAGGAAATAATAAATGAACTAATGTGTGAAATCGTTGGTATCGGGCTCGTATTTTGGTTCCGGAGCCCGGTACAAGTTTGTTATGGCATTTAAGTCCTATCTGTGAAATTTGGTGAGAATCAGAATTTATTTGACGTGATTCGGACGTCCGGTTGAGAAATTGTGAAAATGAAGTGTTCTTGAGGAAAATCATGAGTTTGAGGTTAAATTCGTAGTTTTTTATGTTATTTTGATGATTTGATCGCACGATAAAGTTCGTATGATGTTTTTAGACTTGCGTGCATGTTTGGTTTGGAGCCCCGAGGGATAGGGTGAGTTTTGGATAGGCCACGGAGTGATTAGAACGTAAGAAAACTTAGCTGTGCATCTGGTTTTGCACAGGCCTATGATCTCGCAAATGCAAAGTCTGCCAGCCTGGGAAATGCGACTATATTTTCGCAAATACGAAGAAGTCCTGGGAAGGCCAACCTCACAAATGCGAGCCTTTGGCCGGAATTTGCGAAGGCCCCAGATGTCGCAAATGCGACATATATGTTGCAAATGCGAAGGCAACATGATTTCAAAGGGTTAGCAATTGTGAACCCCTGCCTGTTAAGTCATATTTTAGATGGGATTTTCACTCATTTTTCAATTCTCTCAAACCCTAAACCTCCATAGGCGATTTTCCAAAGACCCAAACTTCTCCAAATCATTGGTAAGTGATCTCTAACTAATTCCTTTCAATCCTTAATAACTTTTTGCAAGATTTCATCATAGAATCTAGAGTTCTCATGGTAAAAATTGAGATTTTTTGATAGAACTTAGGAATTTCAAAATTTGGGAATTTAGACCTCGAATTGAGGTCGGATTCCAAAACCAAATGTATATCCGGGCTCGGGGGAGAATGGGTAAACAGGTTTTGGTCCGAACCTCGAGTTTAGACCAAGCGGGCCTGAGGTCGATTTTTGTCTTTTGATAGGAAAACCATGATTTTTCATTAAAGTTAATGCCTTTAGCAATAATTAATCATATTGAACCAATTGTGATTAGATTCGAGCGGGTTATAGGAAAATTCTAAAGGAAAAGTTGTGCTTGAGCCGTGAATTGCTTGTGTAATTTAGGTAAGTGTTTGGTTTAACCTTGGCTTGAGGGAATAGGAATCCCCAACTTAAATGCTATGTGAATTTTCATGTGTGTGGTGTATAGGTGAGGTGACGAGTATCTATGCACCACCAAACTATCTATTGAACATGATCCCTTCCATGTTCCCAATTTGTTTGATTCCTGGATTAATGGTTTTCATGATTTTGATGCCTCCATGTCCACTTCTTTTCGTCAACTTGTTGTTAAATATTGTTTCACGTATTTGGAAGTGTTAGTTGATCCCTTGGCATCATTGTGGTATAAAAAGGGTTGAGCTGGTTGACAGTGTTTTATGATACACATGGTTAGTTTCATTGTGAAATGATAATTGATGAAGTTCATGAATCGTACAGCTTTCTGCTTACAATTGTTGAGACATAAAAACTGTGAAAGGCTTTGGCCTAAATTGTGAAATCTTTTTTATAAATAAAGAGATGTGATTGTCGGGTGGGAGCGGGTTGCACGCCACAACAGGATAAATAAGGGTGATAAATAAGGGAGGAGCAATAAGGGTGGACAAGTAGGAGCGGGTTGCGCGCCGCAACAAGGAGAAATAAGGGAGGATATTCATATTTTACTGATTTAAACATAAAGAGTGGAATACTCACTATTTTATTGTGGTCATTTCATATTCTGCACTTACGGTTATTTTAAATTGAAACTTGGAGATTTTCGTGAGGATTGGCTAGAGCTGAGATCTGGAAAAGTTAACCGAGTTGTTTTGTTTATTTGTTGCAAGTATTATTTAGTTGTTATTATTCCCTTCTTGCTTTATTATAAATTGTATCCAGGTTATGTTATAAATGCCCCGCCGTAGACTCGTCACTACTTCATCGAGGTTAGGCTCGGCATTTACCAGTACATGGGGTCGGTTGTACTGATACTGCACTCTGCACTTCTTGTGCAGATCCAGGTACCGGCCAGAGATAGGTGAATGTAATAGCTGATATTATTCACACAGAGACACGAGGTAGATCTGTTGGCGTCCGCAGATTCCTGGAGTCTTCCCTTTATTATTTAGATTGTTGTTTTATTTCATTCAAAACAGAGACATATTTCTTTCAGCCAAATACTTGTAGTATTCTTTAGTAGTTTGTGAATTGTGATACCAGACCCTGGGTAGTTATATAGTTAGTATTAGTTCGTGGTTCATTTTATCTTATTGAATATTATTCCAAATTGCATTTATTGGAAAGTATTAGATTTTCTTTTTATTTTAAATTGTTCTATGGTGTTTAAGTAAACTTTTAAAAGAAAAGGTTAGTTAAGTTCTAACATTGGCTTGCCTAGAAAGTATGGTGTTAGGCTCCATCACGATCCCTAGAATTGGGAATTTGGGTCGTGACAAGTTGGTATCAGAGCACTAGGTTGCATAGGTCTCACAATTCACGAACAAGCTTAATAGAGTCTGAGGGATCGGTACGTAGGCGTCTGTACTTATCTCTCAGAGGCTATAAATTTAGTAACAAACTCATTTTCTTTCTAATCTGTCGTGCGATTCTTGTTATCTCAAATACTGATTGAACTCTTTTGTTCTCTCGCAGATGGAGAGAACACGTGCTTCTTCTTCCACTGACGAACAATCAGGTCCTCCAACAGCAGCAGCTCCTACAAGGTGTAGAGGCCGAGGTAGGGGCAGGACTCATCCCATTTCTTAGGCAGCAGCCCCAGCTGTGGAGACTCAGATAGAGATTGATGAAGGGGCTCCAACTCAGACCGTTCCAGCGTGACCAGTTCAGGTCCCAGAGGGGTTATTGCTACCCCGGTGCTTCAGGACGCTTTGGTCTGATTAGTGGGAATTATGGAGAGTGTATCCCAGACTAGCGCACTCCTCGTGGCAGTAGCCGTATCTCAGGATGGAGTAGGGGTCCGGACTCCTGCTACCCACACTCCTGAGCAGAATACTCCCCAGATTCATACCCCAGCAGCCGGTCAGTTGGGGTAGTTCAGCCAGTTACTACAACACCGCTTGTTTATAGGGAAGTTATGTCCGCCAATGCTTTATGGAGATTGGACAGGTTCATCAAGATTTTCCCTGTTCATTTCAGTGGTTCTATTTCAGGGGATCCTCAGGAGTATCTTGACATCTGTCATGAGGTTCTTCGGAACATGGGTATTTTGGAGACCAACGGGGTCGACTTCGCCGTTTTTCAGATAACTGGTTCCGCCAAGAAATGGTGGAGGGATTATTTATTGACTAGACTAGTTGGATCACCTGCTCTGACTTAGGATCAATTTTCGCACAAGGGAAGATAGGATTCGCGCACGTTCTGGCGAAGTGACCCTCACTTCGCTGTCCGCCAAAATAACTAGGTGATCTAACTTTGGTAATTTGATCATAACTTTTAGTAGGAATGTCCAAATGACGAACTACTTGATGCTTTAGAAACTAGACTCAAAGGAATACATTCCAGAGGAAAATTCATTGGAAATATATCTATGTTATGAGAGTTATACCCATATAAAGTCAAGTGGTTTGCAAATTTGGACACCTATTCCACTTAACATTTCCAACTCGTTCTAAACAACTTCTTCCCATTTACAAACCTCCTTAATATGTTCCAAAACACTCAATATATGTATTTTCAAGTCAAAATAATATGGTTCTATCCCCTAGGTCTCCTGTAATACTCGATTACGTTATTCCCAAATACCATTGGCGCACTTCAAAAATCTTAAATCATTAGGAAATTTTAACATGTTCTTACATTCTCCCCTGCTTAGGATCATTCGTCCTCGAATGAGGGTTAGAATTCTCCATAGACACCAAATGTGGCTTAAATCCTCATCCACACAACAAAAGTTCCCAATTTTACTAACTCCATAAATTTTCAAAAATTTCAAGAGTCTCACCTGCAGCTGGGCCTATCCACCTGTCAGAGAATTCTAGAAACCAATCCTATCAACACATCCTCAACTCGATAAAGAATCACAATTTATATATCAATAACACAATCTCAGCATTACAGGAACTACATTATAAAAATGATAGTTGGACATGAACTGCACATTTTTAAATCATAACACCTAGAAAAGTACCTTTCAAATCAAAACCAATTGCTATAAAATCAAGCAAAAAAAATACTTTCTTTCCACAACGCTTTTAGCCTTCAAGGTGACCTTCTCGACTCACAAACTTCACCGTAGCTCTTTAACGAAGGCAGTCTGACTCCCGGACTTATCTAACAAAGATGGCAAATAGATACCCCTCATAATCCAATTATCCATTAACTTTACCTTCACTAGATTTTGTCGAGCCCCCTTTTTCCTATCCTTTCGGATCGGTCGGGGTTTTTGACGTTATTGGGACAACTCATTTCCTTTTGGGAAAAGGAATGTGAAGGACTTGAAGAGTCGCCACCTAACGAATTAAGGTGTGTTAGGGACCTATTAAGAGTTATAATAACACTAATTGAATAACTCGAGATTGGGTAAGGGATTGAAATTACTCCAAGGGGAAGATGTTAGGCACCCCTCAACGTCCACAACTGTGGTTCCCGGCCAAACAAAATTTTTGAATTTTAGCAAGTAACAAATAAGCAGTCAAGTATACACATGGCAACAAGTAATGGTTGTGGAAAGATTCGCAGTCTAAGCACACATATGTAGGGAATAAGGGAGTCCTAAGTTGTTAATCCTATAGGATCACATCAATGCAATGCCCGGTAATCACTCCTCAGTGAGGGGCTACACGTGGCATTATCACACCGGTCATCATATCCATATCTGCCCTTTACCATACCCCTTAGCGGTTATAAAGCGAGTTTATTTAGCAATCTATATGCATGCTATTACCCGTCCCTTCTTAATGGTCCTGGAGGAATTTAGGACCTCTAAGTATAGGTAGTTCTAGACAGACCCCTAAGGTTTTAAAAGGATAAAATTCTAAGCGACAGGCATGAACAAATAGGACTAATCAGATAAATGCAGGAAAGCAGTTATGAGGCCCAGATTTACCTCCACAAGTAATGCAAATAATCAGCACGTCTCAAACGCAAACAAGAGGTAGTTTTTTTTAGACAGGATCCTAAGACAGGATATCTAAGTGAATTTCAATGCATAGAAATATGTAGCTTTATTTTTATAAACTCAGGAGCAAGGGCCTAATCAGTTTGCCTACTGATTTTTAAGCATGTTAACTTTTAGACAATTCAGAAGTTGTTTTACCTAAAAGCATGTTGTTCTAGGTGATATGAGAATGCAGAGATTGTTACTTTTATTAAGAGCAAGACAATTAGATATAACACTATTTTTACCTTTTTCGTGAGTCAGTAGTTAAACTAGGCGTGGTTAAGAATATGCAAACAAAATCCTAGAGCAGGATATCTAATATACACATATAAATGCAGGATGGTTAAGACATAATTTTAGGATATACAGAATTCCTAAAGGCATGATTTCTAAAATGCACAAAGAGGATTACAGAATGATCGAAACATGATTTTTTGAATGCACAAGAGTAACAGTTATATATTGATTATATTATCCTAGGAGCAGGATTTCTAAGTGGTAGGCATAATCATAAATTAAGGACATGTTGTACGTTAAAGCACTAAACATGAAAGCCTTGAAGACATGATATCTAATGCATATTTGGCATGGTTTGAATGAATATGTTGGTCCTAAGAATGGATTCTAATGCAGATAGAAATAGTGTAAAGCCTAGGACATGATTTCTACCCAATGATAGAATTACATAGCTACCCTCCCCATTTCACTAGCCATCCCCAATATCTGTTTAAAATAATTATTAAAAACCAGTAGCTGAATGAATTACATAAATAGATAGAAAAGAAGAAGTTAAACTATAAGGAGCCTGAAGCAGGCCCATATATACCAGGTGTTCATAACCTCAACTGTCAAAGTTCATAGCCTTTCTCATGTCCGGGTGTGTCAGAGTGCCCTAAAGACCTCAAGGATCCCAGGCTGTGCTCACACCCATATTTCATAGCCAGAACTGAGTAAGTGCAGTGTGGAAGAGCCAGCCCTAGTGCATCAGAGTTCAGAGGGATCTCATAGGAATCCTAAAGCAATCATACACTGGAGGGGTAGAACTTAATGACCTAAGAGTAGAGTGAGAGGCATTATAAGGATGACATGTCAGCATCTGAGGATGGCATTATAAGGATTCAAGGAGGAAAGGCTCTATGCCAATTCTCCGAGAGTGAATTTTGGCTCAGTTTAGTAGCATTCTTGGGACACGTGGTGTCTAGTGAGGGTATCCATGTGGTCAGACATGTGTGAGTAGAGCTTCCAGAAGCTCGAGATTTTTGTGACCACCGCTCCAGTGTTAGTTCTGCCATCAGCTTCAGGTTTTTACTGCGTATTGTGGTGCCTCGAGGGTAGGCGTTGGTTGTGTTCAGATGCAGGAAGGTGTAGTGATTGCGTGATAGTTCTAGTCTTCAGAAGTGTATGTAGAGATAGCAGTTGAGGCTAAGCGGGCAGGGGTATCTCCTGCGGGTTGTCCCAGGGTGTGTGGTCCCTATGTAGTTCTGTAATAAGTTCTCTTCTACCAGTAAAACGATATATGTTGTAATTGGAGTTTAGATCGCTTGTGGAGTTGGCGTGGCTGTTACAATGGTGAATACGAGATTTGCGGATGACTTGAGCTGTTAGACGGGTGGTGTTATTATGGGCATTGTGAGTTATTGTTTGTCTCGATCGTTGGATTTGGGCCAAGTGGGGGAGTCAGTTAATACTAAGTTGATTGCATGATTATGTGTGGTATTGGTTTCAGTTCGAGGTATATTGGTAAATCAGTTATGACCTGCAGGTGTGGGGTCTGGGAATGTCACGAGTAATGGAAATTTCTTTGATATAGGTTGCAATGTACTTTGTTGGGTAATTGGGTTCTATTGAATGATTTAGTGGAAGTTGTAAAAGCTTTAGCGTGTACAGTGTATGAATTTGCTTGTGGCATCAAGTGATTGGATTACTTTCCTAGTATGTTAGTGTGCGAACGGGTCAGGTCGATTCTGTCTAATTGGTCAGTGTGATTGAGATTTACGTTAGAGGGTGTCAAGACTTGTGGTACTTCTACATCATCACGGATTCTACATATCAGTATTAGGAAGGTGAAGGTAATGGCTTTAGATTCACAGGAAGTCTCTGCAGGGTAAGTATTTTGAATGTGGTACTTTTGGGGATACTTGAGAGAGTATTCAGCGCCTTATGAGCCTTAGACGGTATGGTTTTATGCTTGGGTCGCATGTGGTGAGTCTTGGTTGAAAATTGTGGTATTACGGCAGGGAGAAGTATCAATTTGAAGGTAAGTCAGAAGGAACATGGGTAAATAAGGCAACTTGGTAGTAGGTCGGATCGACATGGTAAGGGATACGATTAGTTCTTGGGTGTTCATGAGGTGACGAGTTTTTCGGGTGTTTCTTAGAAATGCTCTTGGATTTTTGATGGCCTGTGTAGTTTGGTTGAGTTAGAAGAATTCAGCCGTGATGGTTTGGTGTTGCGCAAATGGGATTTCATATAGTTCCGGATGGTTTCTACCGCGGTTAAAGGGTGCATATTTTCTTATGACGTGTAGTGAATTTGTTTCTAAATGGGATCCAATGGGAGTTCTTGGCTAGTTGGGTACGTAGTTGCTTGTGGCTCAGAAGGGACCATGGAGTTCCCGTATTTTTCCTAGGTTGGCATGGCGTGTGCGGTATGTTGGGTAGAGTTGAGATTTGCATATGTGAGGTCACGGTTCGGTTCTGAAAGGAAGGTCATAAATTCTTAGGCAGCATGAGAAATTTCAGATGACTAGCTAGATGATATCACTAATTGGTGCGACTTGATGAGGGTATATATTTCAGAAAGAGCAATGTGTTTGAGTTAGGGGTACTTCATTGGTATCGCGGCACCCTATTGTTGGATCGACTGTTGATATTCAAGGTTTCTTGGTAAATGGAAGAATTATAGGGGTATCTCTCGTGGAAGGAGTGAGTATTTGGGATGTGTTATGTATTCGAGCGGTGGAGTTGTGATCAGATATGGTATTCCTTACGTTTCATGGACTTCGAGACTGAGAGTTCTCATAAACAGGATATTTTGTGGTTGTGAACTGTGAAGATGCGAGCAGAGCTAGTTGTATGTTATTATGTACCATGATTCTATCATTATGAACTTTTCGGTAAGTCATCTATTTGTTGTGGGTGATCAGAGTTAATTTAGGGTCATTGGTAGGCTGATATGGGTGTGTGTTCTGCACCGGGTCTGAATTGTTGGCTCCGAGTTTCTATTATTGAGAAATGTACCATTCGATTGTGATTGAGTTTATTCATGTTCTAGAGTGATCTATGAGTTACCCTTCGATGTTGCGAGGAGTGGTGATTATTGGTTATATGCACATATGATGCGGTTCTAATTGGTCTTTATAGCTAGATTTGAGTAAGGTAAGTAATTGGGTGTTGCAGGATTGAGACGTGTTGGTTATATACCTTCTGTTTCGGGTGGAATGGTATCGTCCAGTTTTTCCCCTGTGGTTATGGCAATGCACTTTGATTAACTGATGGCGAATTTTGATTGGTTATTCATTTTGGGCAAGGTGTCTTGAAGTATTTCAAGTGGACTAGTGTTGGATGAGATCGCGCAGTGTAGCGGAGTTATGTAAGGGTATGACCTTTGGTATGATACATGTGTTTTTGATTTTTACGGTGTGTGCCAGGCTATTAGTATGATATGGTGATGGTAATTTTTAATGGCTTGATATTCCTCTCGTGTGGATATTTTATATAATTTGATTACATTGGGAAGTTGCTGTTAAGTGCACAAATTGCACAGGTTTTGGCTTTGAATTGTATCCATGTGTCATGTTATCAGGGTGGTCGTGATGGATGAGAAGAGGTCATTGGACCTAGAGTGAATATTTTCAGAATTTTCTACAATATAGTTGGAAGGATAAATATCGGGAGTCGGCTTAGAAATCTGCTATAATTCCTATTTGGGAAGGGGGATTTTCATGTCTGGTTGATTGGACAAATGGTTGTTAGTTCTACGTGCTTCTTTCATCATCGGCAGTATATGGAAGTGTTAGAGCGAGGCATTTCTTGATAAGAGGTTATGTACCGGTATTGGGTTGTTCTGAGCAGTTATTGTGGTTAAGAGTTATCGCTATGAGTGTTGAGTCACGCGGTGTATTATGTGATTTCATCTTGGGTGCGTATATGACTTGATTCAGCATGTTCAGACTTGTCCAGCTTATAGTTATGGACAATTTGATCTTGTATATTATTTCAGAAGTGGGAATTTGGTTCTACGATTTAGGGGTCAGGATTGGATTTCGAAATTTCAACGGTATTGTGCTATTGGACCTATATGGTATAAGGTGACGTGGGATCATCCCTGGGTATGTGCATGGTAAGCTACGTAACAGTTTGATAGTGTTGGAGAACAACTCTTGGCATGTTCGAGGACGAACGTATGTTTAAGTGGGGAAGGATGTAACGACCCGGACGGTCGTTCCGTGGGTTTAGCCCCGTTTCCCCCGTTTCTGCTTCATTTTATGTGATTCAACTTCATTTATGTGTGTTGGGTCGGTTGGTTCGGGTTCATAGTGGTCATGGTGATAATTGAGGCATTTAGTCTCTCAAGGTAGCCTAATATTTGAGAAAGTCAACTGAGAGTTGACTTATTGGTGAACGACCTCGGAATGCAGATTTTATGGATCAGATGATTTCGTTAGGTGATTTGGGACTCAGGAGTGTGTTCAGAATGGAGTTTTGATGTATGGTGTAGAATTAGGCTTGAATTGGTGAAAGTTAGTTTTTGGCGATTTCCGGTCGGCAGTGCAAAATAGGCTATCGGGGTCGGACTGGAATTTCGGAAGTTGGAACAAGTCCGTAATGTCATTTTGGATATGTGTGCAAAATTTCAGGTCAATCGGAGGTGTTTTGGTTGGTTTCGGCGTTGTTGGCGAAACTTGGAAGTTTCAAAGTTCATAGGCTTGAATTTGATGTAATTTTGGTGTTTTCATGTTCTTTTTGGTGTTTCGAAGGCTCGACTAAGTTTTGAATAATGCTATGGGGGTGTGTTGGTTGATACGCTCAAATTACACTTTAATATAGTGTAAAGCAGTCGAAGTCAAATATAATAACCCAACAAGGTTGGGGTCGAATCCCACAGGGAATATGCATGAAAAGGTTACTTTGATAGTGTGATTCTTAACTCAAATAATCCAATTATAATAATAACAAAGATGATTAATTAAAGTTGTAATTAATGGGATTAACTAAACCAAGGTTGTGTCCCCTTCAATGAAGTGTAATGCTAATGGGTATTAATATAATATATTTCTAATGGAAGGTCCTTTAGATATGCAAATGATTTCTAAATCACCACCCAATATTTTCCAATAGTTGGGTAGTATTTCCTCTTTATGATTTTCCCAAATGTAAAAGAGTTGCAATGAAGAGTAATCACTTAATGCCAAATAAAACCTACTTATTCCTAAGAGATTCTATCAAACAATGTTTAAATCCTTGAGTCTTTGATATTTACTCTTACCTATTCTAACCCACTTTTCCAAGATAAGAAAGAATTTATGTCACTTGTTAATGTTTGCAACCATTAACAATAAATGAAGAATGAAGAGCAAACAAATATCAACCAAGCATTATATATATATATTCAATGTTAAATACCCAAAAACATAACACCCATTTAGGGTCCACAACCTTAGTATTTAAAGCTGCTACACATACTTAATGACAAAAAGAAAATAGTATTTAATGCCATGAATGCTTACAAAACTCAAGAACCTCTACTTCAAAGCTTCCAAAAGAGAGGAATATTCCAAGATGCGAATGTATCTCTAAAACCAGACAAGCATGACCCACAAAACCCAAATAAATCTTTTTATAGTAGGCCAAAAATCGGGATCAAAATCGGACAAAAATGCCCTTTCAGGTCAGCTCTGCGACCGCATTCCTGTCGCAGAATAGGTGTGCAGTTCGCATTCTTCACATGGCCATCGCAGACTTAAAACCCTAGTTTACAGCTGCCCATCGCATTGTGTGTTCGGCGATCCGCATTATTGATATGCGACCGCAGAGTTGCATCGCGTTCTTGAAATGGGATTTAGGTACTGGAGGTTCTACGATCAATTATGCGGCTCGCAGATGAGTTATGCGATCGCATAATCGATTTCATTTGTGCTCTTGAATTTCACCAATATTTCTGTGGAGTTCTGCGGTCCACCTGGGCCATCTGCGATCCGCATACCAGGAATGCGGTCCCTCTTTGTGCCTTCTGCGATCGCATTCTGCTTTTTTCATCATTTTTTTAGCTTTTTGTTCTCTTTTCCATGTTCTTGAGTGTTTAAGCCTCATGCACTGCAAAACATCAAAATTCCATAAATATAAGAGGTAGATGCTCTTGAAAAAAAGCTATAATCTAAGCAATTTGATATTAAATGTGTCGTAATTCTCCGGCACATCAACACCCCCAACTTAAACTCTTGCTTGTCCTCAAGCAACAACAACTACTCTATCCTAACCTAAACTCCAAATACAAGACCGGAAACAGTAATGACCAAGGGATAGTGTTAAGTGCCAGTCTCACAAGCATGCCTTTCATTTATTTACCCTTCAGGAACTGTTACTACTATTTACAAGGAAACTACTCAACTTGTGAACTTTGAGCCTCGAGCAATATGACAAAATGTTACTCTCAGCTGAGTGCACTTGCACCCGACTTCAAGAACTCAACTACTGTTACACTTCACAGTTCATGTGCCCTCACCAGAAATAAAGAAGGTCCCAACTCACAATATTTACAATGACAACAACAAGGGACATATTTACAAAGACACCCACACTCACAGAGAGGTTCAAGTGTTACGACACATAATACCATAGGCTTGCCCTTATTTTAATTCGTTGCCTATTTAAGAACATTCAGTTGGAGATCCCATAAGGACTTTTTAGCTTGTAATGTAGGCTTAGGAAAAGGTTGGATAATCATTTGGGTACAAGTGACTACACCCTCCTTGAACACTACTACATCTTTCTCTTTCAGTGCCCTTTGCTTCCTTTCAAATTCCATAACCTCATTGGCATTTAGTTACCAACGTAGAACTACCTCATTAAATCTCTTCAGAGCTCCCATATTTATTTACATACATATCTTTTTTTTTTTTTTTTTTTTATATTACATCTTTTCTCTTTTTATTTTTTTTATTTTGGAGCTTGGATAATTTTCAATTGAACCTTTTGAGGTCTATGTCCTACACTCAATATACAAACTTGCCAATATCCAATTTTACACCAAACCCCCAACTTAGGCTTTTTGCCTCATTCTCAGTATTCAAGGAGGGACGGGTTCAAAAGAGGGGATTATTTTGCAAAATGGGAAAGGCTTGTAATGAGGTGTCCAACAAAAAGGCTAAAGGATCAAATGGGTAACTAGTGATAATCATGAAAACATTTGGTAGCTTGAAAGGTTTACTGGGTTTCCCGATATCACAAAGAATTCCTAAGGTCATTTCTCAAACTCAATTTACTTATTAGCATCGAAAAACCAACTGGGCAAGTTCTAGATGACAGAAGTAAACACAAGAATTGTTGATACAAAATCTAACACACACGGCACATGATTGTTTGGCTCAACATAGTTTTAGCTCAAGATTCAAGGCTTGACAACTCGAAGCTTTCATTATTTACATGTATAATTCTAAGTACACATAGAGTCAAAAAGCGAGCCACAAGTTCACAAAGTTGATTTTCTTTTCTTTTTTTTAGAAGAAGGGTATAGATTATTTACAGACACACATGCGTTAGACGAGACACTTACACCAAACCGGTCAATACGTTTTCGTCCTAGTGCCATGGTTCTACTGTTACACCCTTGGAAAAGAACCCGGCGAAGAAAAACCAAGGGGAATTCATTATTAACAACTAAGGAAAACCCTACATAAATTAACTACTTGTTCATAACTCTTGTATGAGCTATGAACAAGAGTTAACGGTAGTGAAATACATTAGTATCATAAAAAAAATATATGTACACTGGGTTATCGACAAATTGGAGATTAAACATAACACAACACAAACAGAACAAAAACAAATACATACATAACATTAAAAAAACTTAAGTACAATATCATCCAAGTTGTCACAAAATATACTCATACAAAGCTACCTTACCACCACCCCCAGCTGAAAAGCATGCATTGTACCCAATGCATAAGAAATATAAAAACAAAGTTAGGGGCTCCCTGGGGCGCGCTAAGCGCTATGTGAGTCAGTGGTCTGCTAGGTGATAGAGGGATCCACAACCGCCAAAAGGACAGGGTCAGCTGACGACGCTGCAGGAGGGATGACATCTACTGGTGGTGGAGGAGTTGCTGAAAACTCAGCTGGAGGAATGACTGCTGCAATGGGTAGGGTGTCCTCATGCCCCACATCTGACGTTGGAGCCTGAGAGCTGCTAGCTCCGTCTGCTAAAGGCTGGATGGCTGATACTGTAATAGGGGCAGCTGCGTCAACCAGCGATCGCTCTATCGCCATCTGTATCTGCTCCTCTTCTGCTGCCTTTGCAGCAGTGGTGACTGCAACCGCCTTTCCCTTCTCCTGAGGGCCCTCATCATTATCCGACCAAGAAGAAGACTCTTCCTCTAAACCCTCACCCTCGGATGCTGAAGAATGTCCAGAATCCTCCCCGGATGGTATGTCAACCGGTGCAGGGGGAGATGGAGGCTGAGAGACAGTCAGAGCAGCCTGGGCTGTCATGAGTATAGAGAAATCAAGCCCCAACCCAGGCTTAGAGGTGCCCGCTCCCTGCTTCCCTTCTTTGGGCAGTAGAGAGGAAAAATCAAACTCTAAATTCTGTAGCATGTGGAGCTCTATATTCAAATTAGACACATCGGTATGGAGCTCTGGTAGGTCCCCAACCTCATCGCGCTCGATCTTTTCAATCCTGGCCTCAAGCCCCTTGAGGCGACCCTCATATAACACATGCTGCTCCTGTAGAGCAGTCACTGATGACTGAATGGGAGTGAGAACCTACCGGATCAGTGTGGCAAGATCTCTCAGGAGCTTGTCTACTTTAGCATTGGTGTGCTGAGCTAGGAGACTAAGCTGTGAAAGAACTGGCAGTGGAACAGCAGATGGAGCACTGGTCCGAGGGTTAGGCTGAGGAGCAGCAGTGGATGTCTCTGCCATCTGAGGTGCTATGGAGTCTGAGAGTCGGAGGGCTCTGCCTCAGCAGACATCTGAATCTGAATCTCTGGGGGTTAGCAGCTTTCTTTGGCGCCGCATCACTAATGCGTGTGATGTTGATGTCCTTCTCAACTTGACCTTTCTTGTCGGAGGTAGGCAATAAAGGAACACGAGTCGTCCTACATAAGGCAGTGATCAAGCAGGGGAAAGGTAATGTCGTTTGTTTCTACTAGGTCCGGACTCCTATTTCCTGGAAGATGATGTCGCTCACATCAATTGTAATCCCTGTCATAATGCAAGAAATGAGAATGGCTTTCTCAATGCTTATCTCGGTTTAATTTCTGGTAGGGACCAAACATGAAGTGATGAAGCTGAGCCAAAATCTCCCTTCTCTCGTAAGATCCTCCTTGTAGATTTTATACTTGGGGTCAATCCAGGATGGGGTCCCTCGGACAATCACAGATGCAACCCAAGCACGTTCGCCATCTTTGTTGGCTAATTTAGCATCATACTCGGCCGTTCTCGGGCGACCTGTTGAAATGTAATGAGCCTGGATGGCTTCCCGGTGGCATAGTACATCCTTTCCCCGAACCAGAACTTGCTCGGTGAATATCTTATTGCATTTGTGGTGAGCATTCCTGGAGGACTCGTAGGAGGCATATAACTTCCTCACCATTGTTTCATTATACTCCCCAGGTATCTCAGTGAAGCATTCCCACTTTCTAGCCTTGATGTTCGCTAGAATGTGGGGATATCGCTCTTGGAAGCCATTGAGACTCAAATGCTTCTCTGCTAGAATCTTCCGCTTGTCAAGCCCCGTTCTGTACAGTTCTCTGGATTTAGGGAGTGGGAACCAGCACTGGTAATCATCACTTTGCTTCCTCCTTACCTCATCCACTAGGTAAACCTCCGGCTCAGTGTCCACCTCATCAGACTGGGAGGAACTTTCAACAACAGCTTGTGGAGGTGCTTGACGTGCTCGTTTGGGCGGAGGTGCTTGCCGGCTTGAGGCTGCCCTCTTAGTAGCCGAAGATATATTCTTGCGTGTCATGTCTGCACAGAGAAGATACGTGTAAGTGGAAGAGCGGGCAAAATAAAAGTGACTAAGAAAATAATTAATTAAAAAAATCAACTATGCGACGGGGTATGCGATCGCATAACCACTATGTGAACCGCAGACCCGTCACAGAATTACTCATAGATTGAAAGGATCAATAATGCGATGACATATGCGATCGCATATCCACTATGCGGTTCGGATAGTCATTCGCAGAATTGAGTGAAAAAAATGTAATGCTATTATGCGATTGCATATTCCACCGCAGAGGTGAGTCTGCGATCGCAAACTTTGTCGCAAAATAGGGGCTGGATTGGGGAGCTCATTGTGCATATCTGTGACGCAAATGCGGTCCGCATTTCAACTATGCGATTGCAAATGCGTTGCATTATTCTTTCTTTCTCACTCGACCTAGGGCTTAGTCTGCGACATAAATGCGGACTGCACAACCTATCATTTTCAAGCTAATTCAACCCTAACAATGGAGTTTTACTTTTCCCTACCTACCACTCTTGTTTTTAGTCAAAATTTCTCATTTTCCTTCTCTCATTTGCGACAAACTCAGACTCAGAAGTAAAAATGAAAAGAGGAAAACAAAAATGCAAAATTTAACCTGTAAAATAGAGTTCAACCTTGAATGAGTAATGTAGAAGAGGGAAGGAAACATACCAGATGAAAGGGGAATGCACTTGAAGGTTTGTGCAACTACGAAGCTTGAATCCTTAACCACGACTGTAACCCAGAAGTGGTGAATTTAATCGACCGTTACACTTTTTGTTCTTCCCGTTTTTCTCTGTTCGTGTTTCTCCCTGTGTGTTTTTCTATTTTCTTCCCTTTTTTTTTGTTTTGGCTTTGTTATTTGTTTGTGAATTAAATGAGAGTGCGGGGAAAAGGTTAGAAGACTTACCTGGGGAGTCTGCGATGAGTAAGTGACCGCATAACGTGGTATGCGACCGCATATCCATTATGCGACAATACGTTGCTGAGCTGAAGACGATTTATAATGCGGTGCACTATGCGATCACGGAGATGGAATGCGGTCCGCATAGTGCACCTCTTTACCGCTTTTTACACACCTCGTTTGGCCAAGCACACTGCCCATGTCTGCGATGGAAATGCGAACCGCAGAGTGGAAATGTGGTTGCATATTAGTCGCACACTTGCCACTTTTTTCTATGCTTCACTTTTGCTTGCAATTTTTTTTTTTTTTAATTTATGTATCCTTTTGATCCACCTGCACTCTCATACACCCGTCAAGTTGCTCAAAATACCACATTTATTCAAAAACCAAAAATGAAAAAGACAAAAGAGTGTTACCACACATGGATTGCCTCCCATGAAGCGCTTGATTTGACGTCGCGGCACGACTAAGTTGGTATTCCCTTGGAGTCATTCATCGGTGGGGCAAGGCCCATCCTTATGAACCAACTGATCTACAACATGCCTCTCACCATTTGTGCCCAAATAGTGTTTGATGCGTTGGCCATTGACTTTGAACGTTCGAAGTCCGTCCGAAGTTGCTAGTTCCACAGCGCCAAAGGGAGAGACATTTACCACTTTGAAAGGACCAGAACATTTTGATTTGAGCTTGCCTAGAAACAGTTTGAGTCTTGAGTTGAAAAGAAACACCAAGTCCCCGGACCTGAACTCCCTTTTCAAAATCTTCTTTTCATGGACAAATTTCATTCTTTCCTTATAAACAGTTGCACTTTCATAAGCATGGAAACGAATTCCTCCATTTCGTTGAGTTGAGTTAGCCTCAAGTTTGCAGCTTCAGTTCAGTCCAGTCCAAGTTCAACTTCTTCAAAGCCCACATGGCTTTGTGCTCCAGTTCCAAAGGTAGATGACAAGCCCCACATGGCTTTGTGCATTCAAACACTTTGATGACCACCCACCGGTGAGTCGTGGCATGCTTTCAAAATTTGCATCATTTCTTCCTCCAGAACACACCTTCTAATAATGTTGTCCGCACAGATACGGAACAAGAATGGCTCCTCCCAATAATATTGCCGACACTCTTTTAAGAACTTCTTCTTTTGGTATGCTTCAAAATCATCCGGGATTAGGTCACTAACCAAGTAATTGGCAATGTCGGTGTACCAAGGAGTGGTTGAAGAAGATAATGCCAAGATATGCTCATCGAGAAAGACATCATTGATATCAAGATCATCCATTGGTCGCCCGTCTTCTTCAGGTCTAGAGAGATGGTCCGACACTTGGTTCTCGGTGCCCTTTCGGTCCTTGACTTCAAAATCAAATTCTTGTAACAAGAGGACCCACCGGATTAGTCTTGGCTTGGAATCTTTCTTTTCCATGAGGTATCAAATAGCGGCATGATCGGTGTAGAACACCACCTTAGATCCTAACAAATAAGCTCGGAACTTCTCAAAAGCATACACAATAGCAAGAAGCTCTTGCTCCGTCACTGTATAGTTCATTTGTGCACCATTGAGTGTCTTTCTTGCATAATAAACCGGATGAAGAGTTTTGTTGTGCCGTTGTCCCAAAACCGCTCCAATTTCTACACCACTGGTGTCACACATGAGCTCGAATGGAAGAGACCAATCCGGTGTGACAATAATAGGTGTCGTGGTGAGCTTCTCCTTGAACTCCTCGAACGCCTTGAGACACTTCTCATCGAACACAAACTTGGCATCTTTCTCAAGGAGCTTGCACATAGGATTTGAAATTTTTGAAAAGTCCTTGATAAAACGCCGATAGGATTCGGCATGCCCAAGAATGCTTTGAATACCTTTTACCGATGTTGGTGGAGGGATCTTGGAAATGATCTCAATTTTTGCCCGATCGACTTCGATGCCATTTTTTGAAATTTTATGCCCCAAGACAATGCCCTCGTCCACCATGAAGTGGCACTTTTCCCAATGAAGCACGAGGTTGGTCTCCTCATATCTTTTGAGCACTTGTCTAAGGTTGTCAAGACAATGCTCGAAGGAGTCACCGACCACCGAAAAATAATCCATGAAAACTTCTAAGAAGTCTTCCACCATGTCGGAGAAAATGGACATCATACATCGTTGAAAAGTAGTCGGAGCATTGCACAAACCAAAGGGCATCCGACTAAAGACAAAGGTCCCATACGGGCAAGTGAATGTGGTTTTCTCTTGATCCTCCAAGGCTATATAAATTTGATTGTATCCGGAATATCCATCGAGGAAGAAATAGAAGGATCTTCCCCCTAGCCGATCAAGCATTTGATCAATAAAAGGCATAGAGAAATTATCCTTGCAAGTGGCATTGTTAAGCTTCTGGTGGTCCATGCATACTCTCCATCTAGTGACCGCCCGAGTGGGGATAAGCTCATTCTTTTCATTGTGAATCACCGTCGTCCCCCCTTTCTTTGGCACACATTGAACTGGACTCACCCATGGACTATCCGCAATGGGGTAGACAACCCCGGCATCCAACCATTTGATTATTTCCTTCTTGACCACTTCTTGCATTGAAGGATTTAATCTTCTTTGATGTTCCACACTTTGCTTGCTCCCTTCTTCTAATTGAATTTTGTGCTCACGTATCCCGACGGGGATTCCTCGGATGTCGGCAATTGTCCATCCAAGTGCTTGTCGGTGCTCTCAAGACATTTAACAATTCATCAACCTGGACATCATTCAACAAAGAAGACATGATTACCTGTAAAGTGTTATTAGAACCAAGAAATTTGTACCTCAAGTGTATTGGAAGTGGTTTGAGCTCAAGGTGTGGTGGCTCAATGATTGAAGGTTTTGCGGGAGGGGTAGCTTGATTCTCTAAGTCAAGAGAAAGCTTCTTTGGTACATATGTATAAGATCCAAGCCCTTCCAATGCGTTCACTATTTCAACATACCCCTCAATATCTTCCCCATCAAAGTTCAACAAGATTGCCGCCAATGCCTCCCCGAGGCATTCTTCTTCCATCTTCATCTCAATGGTATCTTCAACCCGATCAACAACATCAATTACCGATATTCCCTCGTATGCACTTGGCAATTTCAACCCTTTGCTAGCTTGGAAGGTGACTTCCTCATCATTAACTCGAAACTTGATTTCATGGCATTCCGACCATTAAAGCTCTTCCTGTCGCAAGGAATGGTCTTCCTAAAATGATAGGGAATATCCTTGTCCACCGCACAATCCAAGATGACAAAATCGGGTGGGAGAAGGAATTTCCCTACCTTCACCAAAACATCATCAACAATGCCCACGTGTTTCTTAATTGATCGATAGCCATTTGCAATCGCATGCTCGTTGGTCTTGGCAATCCCAATCCCGCTTGCTTGTAGATAGCAAGAGGCATTAAATTTATACTAGCACCGTTGTCACAAAGTGCTCTAGCAAAGTCTCTCAAACCAATGGTGCATGGGATAGTGAAGGCCCTCGGGTCTCCTTTTTTCTCCACCATTGTTGTAGCAATTATCGAACTCACCGTATGATTCAAGTCCACCGCCTCATTCTTTGTTGTTCTTTTCTTTTTCATCAACTCCTTCAATTATTTGGCGAACCCCTTCATCTCTTGAAAAGCCTCCAAGAATGGGATATTCACCGACAATTGTTTCAACATGTCATAGAACATTTCAAACTTTCCATCGTCCACCCTTCGTGTAAGCCTTTGAGGGAATGGGGGAGTGGGTCGAGGAATTGGTGGAGGAGCTTTTAGGGTCTCTTTCACTTTTTCCTCACCCTCTCCTTGCTTTGCTTCTTGGATATTTACCTCATGGGAGGGTTTCTCAATTTCCACAACATCCGTCAACTCAACTTGTGGTTCCACTTCCTGATCAACATTTTCAACATCAACCACTTGCTCACTCTCATCTTGGAGAACCTTACCGCTTCTAGTTGTGATGGCCATACAGTGAGAAGATGGTCCGCTTGCACCACCTTTTGGGTTGACCACCGTGTCACTAGAAAGTGTACCTTTAAGCTTGGGAATTTGTTCTCGTGAAAAATCCCTCATTTGCATCTCGAGCTTTTGAATGGAGGCGGTGTGTGATCCCACTACCTCAGACATGTTTTTCATCGTTGCATCACTTCGCTCTTGATTTTGCAAAATTCTCTCAAACATCCCCTCCATTTTAAACTCAGTTGATGGCCCTTCCTTATATTTCAAAGAGTTGGAATATTCCCCTCGTGGTGGTACATAAGTATTTGCATTTCTATTGGAATAATTGTTGTTGTTGTTCCAAGATCCTTGACCACTTTGATCATTTCGCCAATTTTGTCGGCCTTGCCCTTGCGGGTTTAGCCTCCAATTATTTTGTTGGCAATAACCACCTTGAGAGTTTTGGACATAATTGGCTTCCTCACAATCTTGATTCCCCATTGAATGCATGTCTTCTACCATATTTACCCTTTTTGCTTGACTTTCAGTGAATATCTTTGTTAGCACATCAATGTTGGTAGCAAGACTCGCAATCAACTAGTCTCTATCTTGATTATCTTTAATCATGTTGGTGAGAGAGAGAGTACAATAGGAGAATCCACCGCTAGTGTCCTCCGAATGCCATGCTTGGTTATGCTTTGCCATTTTATCTAGAATTTGAGTAATTCTAGCAAATGACTTGTCCATGAAGGACCCATCTGCGGCATTCTTGGAAATTGACTGGGAGAGTGGGTCCAAACCTATATAGAACTTCTCCATCAAAATATGGTCTGGGAACCCATGATTTGGAGATCTCACTAGGTATAGCTTGAACCGGTCCCATGCCTCGTGTAAGTGTTCCCCTGGCAATTGCTTGAAGAAAAATATTTTGTCTATGAGCTCTGAATTTTTGCTATCTGGGAACCACTTTGCTAGAAAGGCTCGGACAAGCTCAGTCCATGTTGTGATAGTCTGAGGAGGTAAGTTTTGAAGCCACTTCCTTGCTTCTCCCTCCAATGAGTACTTGAATACCCGCAACCTCAAAGCATCGTCTGACACATTGGTTTGTTTGTGCATGGCGCACACACCCAAGAAATTCCTCAGGTGTTGCATTGGATCATCATCTGTTGAGTTGTGGAATAATCCTTCTGCCTTAAGCATTAGAATCATTCCATGGTCCACTTAAATGTAGCCGCACCAACCACCGGCGGAAGGATAGCATTGGTGTCATCAATGTACTCCTCTATATCAGCGAAAGGATTTTCCTCTTCATCATAAACATGAGCCATTATGACCTAGAACACCAAACAAAACAGGCAACTTGTGATGGAATAGAAAAAGATATAAAGTGAAGTACAAACTAACTAGTAATTTTAAAACCGTATTCCCCAGCAATGGCGCCAAAATTTGATACGCTCAAATTACACTTTAATATAGTGTAAAGCGGTCGAAGTCAAATATAATAACCCAACAAGGTTGGGGTCGAATCCCACAGGGAATAGGCGTGAAAAGGTTACTTTGATAGTGTGATTCTTAACTCAAATCATATCTCTATTCCGTTAATGTAACAGGGATATGGGGGTTGATTGTGTAATAATCCAATTATAATAATAACAAAGATGATTACTTAAAGTTGTAATTAATGTGATTAACTAAAGAAATATTGTTTCCCCTTCAATGAAGTGTAATGCTAATGGGTATTAATATAATATATTTCTAAAGGAAGGTCTTTTAGATATGCAAATAATTTCTAAATCACCACCCAATATTTTCCAATAGTTGCATAGTATTTCCTCTTTATGATTTTCCCAAATATAAAAGAGTTGCAATGAAGAGTAATCACTTAATGCCAAATAAAACCCACTTATTACTAAGCGATTCTATCAAACAAGGTTTAAAGCCTTTCTTTGATATTTACTCTTACCTATTCTAACCCACTTTTCCAAGATAAGAAAGAATTTATGGCACTTGTTAATATTTGACACCACTAACAATAAATGAAGAATGAAGAGCAAACAAATATCAACCAAACATTATATATACATTCAGTGTTAAATACCAAAAAACATAACACATATTTAGGGTCCACAACCTTAGTATTTAAGGCTAGCTACACATACTTAATGACAAAAAGAAAATAGTATTTAGTGCCATGAATGCTTACAAAACTCAAGAATATCTACTTCAAAGCTTCCAAAAGAGAGGAATATTCCAAGATGGGAATGTAGTCTAAAACCAGACAAGCATGACCCACAAAATCCAAATAAATCTATTTATAGTGGGCCAAAAATCAGGATCAAAATCGGACAAAAATGCCCTTTCAGGTCAGCTCTGCGACCGCATTCCTGTCGCAGAACAGGTATGCGGTTCGCATTCGTCACATGGCCATCACAGACTTAAAACCCTAGTTTACAACTGCCTATCGCATTGTGTGTTTGGCAATCCGCATTATTGATATGCGACCACAGAGTTGCATCACGTTCTTGAAATGGGCTTCAGGTACTGGAGGTTCTGCGATCAATTATACGGCTCGCAGATGAGTTATGCGATCGCATAATCGATCGCATTTGTGCTCTTGAATTTCGCCAATCTTTCTGTGGAGTTCTGCGGTCCACCTGGGCCATCTGCGATCCGCATACCAGCTCTTTGTGCCTTCTGTGATCGCATTCTGCTCTTTTCTTCATTTTTTTAGCTTTTAGTTCTCTTTTCCATGTTCTTGAGTGTTTAAGCCTCATGCACTGCAAAACACCAAAATTCCATAAATATAAGAGGTAGATTCTCTTGAAAACATGCTATAATCTACAATTTGATATTAAATGTGTCGTAATTCTCTGGCACATCATTAGTATGTTTGGTAGGGACCCGGAGAGGCTCGGGATTGATTTCGGATGGTTGGCGAAGTTTTGAACTTGGAAAATTTGCAGCATATAGTTGCTGGTGTAAGTTTCTGGTGTTGGCTGCACCTGCGGATGGGTAGCCGCAGGTACGATGCCGCAGGTGCGGAAGTCCATGCGCAGGTGCGAAGGGAGTCTAGGCAGGAGGAGTCCGCAGGTGCGAAGGTATGGTCGCACCTACGAAGCCGCAGGTGCAAGAATTTGGTCCGTTAGTGGGATTGCGCAGGTGCGCACCTGGGACCGCAGGTGCGTGTCCGCAGGCGCGATTAATTGTCCGCAGGTGCGGAATTTCTGGGCAGAACAATATAAAAGAGGCCTCCGTGAAATTTTAGTTATTTCACCATTTTTGCATGCGGATGGAGCTCAATTGAGGGCAATTTGAAGAGAGAATTTGTGGGTATTCAGTGGAGGTAAGT
This sequence comes from Nicotiana paniculata, assembly GCA_005239505.1. Classification (NCBI taxonomy): domain Eukaryota; kingdom Viridiplantae; phylum Streptophyta; class Magnoliopsida; order Solanales; family Solanaceae; genus Nicotiana; species Nicotiana paniculata. The sequence goes on along the minus strand of ML356215.1, from coordinate 21,602 downwards.
TCCCGAGTTATTAAAGTCATTTCCATGCTATTTTGTTCGGATTAGGCTTGTAAATCAAAGGAATTAAGTAAGAAAAAGTTGAGAAAATGGAAGGAAACATTTGGGAATTTCTTTTGGCGATTTTAGTAGGCAATTATGGTCCAATTTTGATGTTCCTGGTATGTACGAACTCATGGGAGGATAAGGGTTGTTGTGATGTAAATTTTATCGGATTCCGAGACATGGGCTCGGGGCTCGGGTTTGGCCGAATTTTGAGATTTTTGTATAAATTGATAGTTTTCGACTGGGTTGAGTTCGTTTGGTATATATTGATGATGTTAAAAGGGTTTTGGCTAGATTCGGAGCAATCGGGAGCCAAGTTGAGGGGCACGAGCATATAGGACTAGTGTTGTGGCCCGGTAGAGGTAAGTAAAGGTTATAAATCTTTCTTGAGGGTATGAAACCCCAGACCATGCATTTCTCACTGATTTTAGAATGGCGCACATGTCGGATGACGAGTATATGACGCGCATTGATTGGATTGGACTAGGTCCACTCCGCGACAACTAATGAGTTGCATATTTTACTCAAAACCTTATGTTAAATTATGTTCTAAAGATTGTTGAAATATTTGGGCTATAAGTTGTGTTTGGGACCTTGTGCCGATCTGTTTAGACCCCTTGGGGGATTTTTATTGTTGTTTTCCTCACTATTAATTGATGATTTCACTCAGCCACATTGTGCTTACTGTTTTTGAAACTCAGCCTGATTTACACTACTTTGAAATTTAAAAATGATGTTTTGGGTTGAGTACATTGTTTTACTGATTCGCCCGAGGGTCTTTTTGAGAGGTTCTGCTGAGTGAGGTCGAGGGCCTGATTGTGAGGATATGATACGCCACGAGGTGGCTTGATATTAGCGCTTGGGCTGAAGGATCCCCTCCGGAGTTTGCACACACCCTCAGTGAGCGCACCGAGTGCCGAGTGCCGAGTAACGAGTGAATGGGAGGCATCAGTGACTGTGAGGTGCTGAGTGACTGTGAGGTGCTGAGTGACTGTGAGGTGCTGAGTGACTGATTACAAGCGATGGTGAGGTATGCCCGAGGGGCTGATTATGAGTGACTGTGAGGCATGCCCGAGGGGCTGATTATGATACATGTTTTGCCCGAGGGGCTACTTATGATTTTACTACTTTCACTCTGAGCTTATGAAATATATTTTGCCCGAGGGGCCTCTATATAATTCATTTCATTTTCATACTAAATCTTTCGGTTTGAAGTTGTTAAAACTATACATTCTTCAAAGGATTTTTCTGAAGTTGGTTTTAAGGCATGATGATTTCATATATCTATGTTATATTGTTGGAAAGAAAGGTTCTACATCTTGTGAATTGATGACATTGATTTTATGTGTTTCTTGCTACTCAGACCTGATTTATTTTCATTACTACTGAGTTGGTGTACTCACATTACTCACATTATATAAATGTTTAAAGGGAGCCTTTATGGGTAATCAGTATGGTAAAGATGTAAATGGAAGCTTATTATGATTCGAGTGTAGTTTTGGCTGACCTAGTTCCACGATAGGCGCCATCACGACTGGCTTAGATTTGGGGTCGTGACAGATTGGTATTAGAGTGCTATGTTACATAGGACTCACCGTTCATGAGCAGGTTTAGTAGAGTCTTGCTGATCAACGGAGACGTCTGTACTTATCTTCGAGAGGCTGCGGAACCCTTAGGAAAAATCTCACATTCTTGAATTCTTGTCGTGCGAATCCATTATATTCAACCAAGAGCGTAACTCTTGAATTCCTTCCATGTATTCAAATGCGCACGAGAGCGCTTGGTATCAGCTGTGCATCGACGGCTTGTGGCTTCCATGGATGAGATGTGATTTTGGCATATTGGTAATGGGCCAGTCTGGAGGACTTGAGGCCGGATTCATTCTGTGGCTTGATTGCTGAGATTTTCGTTGTGTGGGCACATGTAATTGGGTACTTGTATGTTCATTTGTGTTCTTATTGATGAGAATTGGTGACTAGATGCCTATATGGTGGGTGTGATTTGATGGTTAGATGTGTTCAGACTGTGAATTGTGTCAAAAGGGTTGGCTGGAAATGTGGCAAGATTTATTGAGTGTTTGATTTCTGTCTCGATTTGGTATATGGCCTTGAGTTGTGAGTATGCTGGAAGACCTCTCATGTTGTGTAGTTGTGGAGTGAAGTGGATTTTTATGTTGGGTTATGAGTTCCTGGTGATGTCTTTTGAGCTGATCTTTGCCCCAGTAACGTTCATGTATTTGATTAACAGTGTATTACAGCCGTATTAGCACTCTTGTTATTGTATTCATTGATGGAATTCTGGCATATTCGCGTAGCTAGGAGTAGCATACTCAGCATCTGAGGATGGCATTATAAAGATTCAGGGAGGAAAGGCTCTATGCCAATTCTCCGAGTGTGAATTTTGGCTCGATTCAGTAGCATTCTTGGGTCACATAGTGTCCAGTGAGGGTATCCATGTGGTCAGACATGTGTGGGTAGAGCTTCTAGAAGCTCGAGACTTCTGTGACCACCGCTCCCATGTTAGTTCTGCCATCAGCTTCAGGTTTCTACCGCGTATTATGGTGCCTCGAGGGTAGGCGTTGGTTGTGTTCAGATGCAGCAAGGTGTAGTGATTGCGTGATAGTTCTGGTCTTCAGAAGTGTATGGAGAGATAGCAGTTGAGGCTAAGCGGGCAGGGGTATCTCCTGCGGGTTGTCCCAGGGTGTGTGGTCCCTATGTAGTTCTGTAATAAGTTCTCTTCTACCAGTAAAATGATATATGTTGTAATTGGATTTTAGATCGCTTGTGGAGTTGGCGTGACTGTTACAATGGTGAATGCGAGATTTACGAATGACTTGAGTTGTTAGACGGGTGGTGTTATTATGGGCATTGTGAGTTATTGTTTGTCTCGATCGTTGGCTTTGGGCCAAGTGAGGGAGTTTGGTAATGCTAAGTTGATTGCATGATTATGTGTGGTATTGGTTTCAGTTCGAGGTATATTGGTAAATCGGTTGTGACCTGTAGGTCTGGGGTCTGGGAATGTCACGAGTAATGGAAATTTCTTCGATATAGGTTGCAATGTACTTTGTTGGGTAATTGGGTTCTATTGAATGATTAAGTGGAAGTTGTAAAAGGTGTAGTGTGTGCAGTGTATAAATTTTCTTGTGGCGTCAAGTGATTGGATTACTTTCCTAGTATGTTAGTGTGCAAACGGGTCAGGTCGATTCTGTCTAATTGGTCAGTGTGATTGAGATTTACGTTAGAGGGTGTCAAGACTTGTGGTACATCTACATCATCACGGATTCCACATATCAGTATCAAGAAGGTGAAGGTAATGGCTTTAGATTCGCAGGAAGTCTCTGCAGGGTAAGTATTTTGAATGTGGTACTTCTGGGGATATTTGAGAGAGTATTCAGCGACTTATGAGCCTTAGACGGTATGGTTTTATGCTTGGGTCGTGTGTGGTGAGTCTGGGTTGAAAATTGTGGTATTACGGCAGGGAGAAGTATCAATTTGAAGGTAAGTCAGAAGGAACTTAGGTAAATAGTGCAACTTGGTAGTAGGTCGGATCGGCATGGTAAGGGATTAGATTAGTTCTTGGGTTTTCATGAGGTGACGAGTTTTTCAGGTGTTTCTTAGCAATGCTCTTAGATTTTTGGTGGCCTGCGTAGTTTGGTTGAGTTAGAAGAATTCAGTCGACATGGTTTGGTGTTGCGCAAATGGGATTTCGGATAGTTTCGGATGGTTTCCACCGCGGTTAAGGGTGCATATTTTCTTATGACGTGTAGTGAATTTTTTTCTAAATGGGATCCAATGGGAGTTCTTGGCTAGTTGGGTACGTAGTTGCTTGTGGCTTAGAAGGGACCATGGAATTCCCGTGTTTTTCCTAGGTTGGCATGGCGTGTACGGTATGTTGGGTAGAGTTGAGATTTGCATATGTGAGGTCACGGTTCGGTTCTGGAAGGAAGTTCATAAATTCTTAGGCAGCATGGGCAATTTCAGATGACTACGTAGATGATATCACTAATTGGTGCGACTTGATGAGGGTATATATTTCAGAAAGAGAAATGTGTTTGAGTTAGGGGTACTTCATTGGTATCGCGGTGCCCTATTGTTGGATCGACTATTGATATTCAAGGTTGCTTGGTAAACGGAAGAATTATAGGGGTATCCCTTGTGGAATGAGTGAGTATTTGAGATGTATTATGTATTCGAGCGGTGGAGTTGTGATCAGATATGGTAATCCATACGTTTCATGGACTTCGAGACTGAGAGTTCTCATAAACAGGATATTTTGTGGTAGTGAACTGTGAAGATGCGAGCATAGCTAGTCGTATGTTAGTATGTACCATGATTCCGTCATTATGAACTTTTCGGTAAGTCATCTATTTGTTCTGGGTGATCAGAGTTAATTTAGGGTCACTGGTAGGCTGATATGGGTGTGTGTTCTGCACCGGGTCAGAATTGTTGGGTCTGAGTTTCTATTATTGAGAAATGTACCATTCAATTGTGATTGAGTTTATTCATGTTCTATAGTGATCTATGAGTTACCCTTCGGTGTTGCGAGGAGTGGTGATTATTGGTTATATGCAAATATGGTGTGGTTCTAATTGGCTTTATAGCTGGATTTGAGTAAGGTAAGTAATTAGGTGTTGCGGGATTGAGACATCTTGGTTATATACCGTCTGTTTCGGGTGGCATGGTATCGTCCGGTTTTTCCCAGTGGTTATGGCAATGCACTTTGAGTACCTGATGGCGAATTTTGATTGGTTATTGATTTTGGGCAAGGTTTCTTGAAGTATTTCAAGTGGACCAGCATTGTATGAGATCGCACAGTGTAGCGGAGTTATGTAGGGGTATGACCTTTGGTATTGGATACGTGTGTTTTTGATTTTTATGGTGTGTGTCAGGCTGTTAGTATGATATGGTGATGGTAATTGTTAATGGCAAGATAGTCCTCTCGTGTGGATCTTTTATATAATTTGATTACATTGGGAAGTTGTTGTTAAGTGCACAAATTGCACAGGTTTTGTCTTCCAATTGCATCGATGTGTCATGTTATTAGGGTGGTCGTGATGGATGAGAAGAGTTCATTGGACCTAGAGTGAATATTTTCAGAATTTTCTACAACATAGTTGGAAGGATAAATATCGGGAGTCGGCTTAGAAATCTGCTATAATTCCTATTTGGGAAAGGGGAGTTTCATGTCTGTCTGATCGGATGAATGGTTGTTAGTTATACGTGCTTCTTTCATCATCGGTAGTATATGGAAGTGTTAAAGTGACGCATTTCTTGATAAGAGGTTATGTACCGGTATTGGGTTGTTTTGAGCAGTTATTGTGGTTAAGAGTTATCTCTATGAGTGTTGAGTCACGCAGTGTATTATGTGATTTCATCGTGGGTGCGTATATGACTTGATTTTAGCATGTTCAGACTTGTTCAGTTTATTGTTATGGAAAATTTGATCTTGTATATTATTTCAAAATTGGAAATTTGGTTCTACGGTTTAGGGGTCAGGATTGGATTTCGAAATTTCAACGGTATTGTGCTATTGGACCTATATGGGATAGGGTGATGTGGAATCACCCCCAGGTATGTGCATGGTATGCTACGTAACAGTTTGATAGTGTTGGAGAACAACTCTTGGCACGTTCGAGGACGAACGTATGTTTAAGTGGGGGAGGATATAACGACCCGGCCGGTCGTTCCGAGAGTTTAGCCCTGTTTCCCCCGTTTCTGCTTCATTTTAAGTAGTTCAGCTTCATTTATGTGTGTTGGTTCGGGTTCGGAGTGGTCATGGTGAGAATTGAGGCATTTAGTCTCCCAAGGTAGCCTAATAGTTGAGAAAGTCAACTGAGAGTTGACTTATTGGTGCACAACTTCAGAATGCAGATTTTATGGCTCAGATGGTTTCGTTAGGTGATTTGGGACTCAAGAGTGTGTTCAGAATGGAGTTTTGATGTCCGGTGTAGAATTAGGCTTGAATTGGTGAAAGTTGGTTTTTGGTGATTTCCGGTCGGCAGTGGAAAATAGGCTATCGGGGTTGGAATGGAATTCCGGAAGTTGGAACAGGTCTGTAATGTCATTTTGGATATGTGTGCAAAATTTCAGGTCAATCGGAGGTGTTTTGGTTGGTTTCTGCGTCGTTGGCGAAATTTAGAAGTTTCAAAGTTCATAGGCTTGAATTTGATGTAATTTTGGTGTTTTCATGTTGTTTTTGGTGTTTCGAAGGCTCGACTAAGTTTTAATAATGCTATGGGGTGTGCTGGTATGTTTGGTGGGGGCCGCGAGAGGCTCGGGATTGATTTCGGATGGTTGGCGGAGTTTTGAACTTGGAAAATTTGCAGCATATAGCTGCTGGTGTAAGTTTCTGGTGTTGGCCGCACCTGCGGATGGGTAGCCGCAGGTGCGATGCCACAGGTGCGGAAGTCCACGCGCAAGTGCGAAGGGAGTCTAGGCAGGAGGAGTCCGCAGGTGCGAACAAGTGCGAGAATTTGGTCTATTAGTGGGATTGTGCAGGTGCGCACCTGGGACCGCAGGTGCGGGTTCGCATGCGCGATTAAGTGTCCGCAGGTGCGGAATGGCTGGGCAGAACAGTATAAAAGAGGCCTCCGCGAAATTTTAGTTATTTCACTATTTTTGCATGCGGATGGAGCTCAATTGAGGGCAATTTGAAGAGAGAATTTGTGGGTCTTCAGTGGATGTAAGTTCCCGAGTAATTAAAGTCGTTTCCATGCTATTTTGTTCGGATTAGGCTTGTAAATTGAAGGAATTAAGTAAGAAAAAGTTGGGAAAATGGGAGGAAAGATTTGGGAATATCTTCTGGCGATTTTAGTAGGCAATTATGGTCCGATTTTGATGTTCCTGGTATGTACGGACTCGTGGGAGGATAAGTTTTCTTGTGATGTAAATTTTATCGGATTCCGAGACGTGGGCCCGGGGCTCGAGTTTGGCCGAATTTTGAGAATTTTGTATAAATTGATAATTTTCGATTGGGTTGAGTTCCTTTGGTATATATTGATGATGTTAAAATGGTTTTGGCTAGATTCGGAGCAATCGGGAGCCAAGTTGAGGAGCAAGAGCATAGCGGACTAGTGTTGTGGCCCGGTAGAGGTAAGTAATGGTTATAAATCTTCTCTTGAGGGTATGAAACCCCGGACTACACATTTCTCACTGATTTTAGAATGGCGCACATGTCGGATGACGAGTATGTGGCGCGCACTGGTTTTTGGATTGGACTAGGTCCACTTCGCGGCAACTAATGAGTTGCATATTTTACTCAAAACCTTATGTTAAATTATGTTCTAA
>ML356215.1:0-14070 GCA_005239505.1 Nicotiana paniculata | reverse complement strand
TTGAAAATATACATTCTTCAAAGGATTTTTCTGAAGTTGGTTTTAAGGCATGATGATTTCATATATCTATGTTATACTGTTGGAAAGAAAGGTTGTGCATCTTGTGAATTGATGACATTGATTTTATGTGTTTCTTGATGCTCAGACCTGATTTTTTTCATTACTACTGAGTTGGTGTACTCACATTACTCCCTACACCTTGTGTGCAGATTCAGGTTGTTACATCTCGCGTTTTTCGTACGTTAAAAGTTTCGTCTTCAGTTAATAGACGCAGACTGGAGGTTAGATTATCTTGAGGTTAACATATTTCCGCTATTTTATGACAAGCGATAGATAAGTGTCATCAAGGATAAATGGTACACAAATTAAAGAAAACGAGTTTCATTGAAAGTGCGCAATTTGGGATAAAATATGGGTTGAGCGATAATACCCGATAATTATGAAGTAGTACCATGAAAGGTACCATATGACCACAGAAGTATAATGTATAAAGTATATTAAAAATAAGTAGAATTTTAAGTAATGTGAGACAATTTTTAAATTATGCGGTTAATTGATTAATTACGGGTAACATGACATTACCCAGTTAAGTAATAAGTGGATAAAAATATAATAAATTAACCCCCAAAGCAACGTGGAATAAAGCCACAACGACTAAGAATGACTCTTAGTCATTTATGCCATGTGGCTACCTAAGGTTAAGTTAAGATTTAACCAAAATAAGACTTGATTATAAGTCTTATCCATGAGTCATTGTGATATCAATTCTTTCTTAGTCCAAAAACGCTAGAACAGAAGCAATTGTTTCTTAGTTCAAAGTTCAAAAACATTCTTTCTCAGATCAAATACGTTAGGAGCAGGAGCAAAATTCGATTCACAAAAGCTTCCAATGAGAATTTGTTGGAATAATAGCAACGTAAAATTTTGCGGTTCTAAAAGAGTACGGTGAAATCTTCGCCAAGAATATTATACGGAGTTTTCCCTACTCCAGGTATCTCTCTTCTTTCCCCTATCGCTAGGGGCCTTGTTAGGGCTAACCCTTCTTTCTTTTGGCATGGTCCAAATTATACTGAAGAAACGAGCAAATACACAGTTTCTATAAATTACTCTATTCATAGAAATAGTAGGGGTGTCTATATTTTTGATTCCCCATGAGAATTATTATTATTTTCTGTTCATAGGTCTCAGAATAATACGCAGTTAGAAAAGTTTATCCGGAAGGAATATGGAGATTATTACGTACTTTTCATGCATTTCATACATGTGCATTGACCCATGACCAGATGGAATTATATACGCTTATACAAGTAAATATATGTATATGGGATATGGGAAAAGGTTACGGCGTTATATACGCACCACCACCTGATAAGCTGGTATATGATGATGATGTTTCCCACAGTGGCTGAAATATGATTCAAACGGAGTTATATACGCGTATATATGTATTTATACTCAAACGGCATTATATACGCGTATATATTTATGTATATATAAGTATATGGGATATAGGAAAGGTTATGGCGTTATATACGCACCACCACTTGATCAACTGGTATACGATGATAATTTTGCCCACAGTGGTCAATATGATATGATGGGATGCCCTCAAAGGCTGATGATATTATGAAACATATACCTATGCACGACATGGCATTCATACTCATATGCGTGATGCTAAAAGTTATTTATTATTACAGAAGTTATCCAGACATACAGGTTGAGTCAATTACTCTATATCTCTTCCATGTCTCTTATGTATTTATTTATGTGCCTTACATACTCATTACATTATTCGTACTGACGTCCCTTTTGCCTGGGGACGCTGCGTTTCATGCCCGCAGGTGCAGGTAGGCGAACTGACGGTCCCCCTTCTTAGGATCCCTGATCAGCGAGAGTTGGAGTGCTCCACTTGATCCGGAGCTACTTTTGATTTTGGTACGATACGTTTGTATATAGATATATATGGGTATGACGTGGCTCAGACCCGTCTTTATACAGTTATGTTTCTATTAGAGTTTTTTAGACAGTATGTCTAGTTGGATAGTATGTGGCCTTGCCGGCTTCCAGTTTTGAGATGTATAGTTATCTATAGCAGCCTTGTCGGGTCGTCCTACGTATGTTGTACGTATATGTATGTATGCCTTTTCTGCAGATTTCCTTCATGTATAATGTTCTCATAATTCAGCAGATGTTATTCAGGTTCATATTTTAGACACATGTTTAGGAGTGTTTGACAGGTAGAACTCAGGCACCCGTCGCGGCCCATCGGTTTGGGTCGTGACACAGGTGTTAGGGCAGGGTGAGCTGTCTATCTGTTCCAGAGATTCTCGGAGGTTTGCGAGGTAGTTGCATGCGTCCGCAGTCCTGCTCTCTCTCCTTCTTACTATTATAGAATTTATTTTCTTTTGAGTTGTATATTTTATGTAGATGCTCATGACCAGTGATTCCGGGTTCTCGGGGGTTTTATTTACTATTCAGTATAACTTTAACTGTTCTATAAATGTTTAAAGGAAACCTTTATGGGTAATCAGTATGGTAAAGATGTAAATGGAAGCTTATTATGATTCGAGTGTAGTTTTGGCTGGCCTAGTTCCACGATAGGCGTCATCACGACTGGCTTAGATTTGGGGTCGTGACAATAAGAGATCACATGTTATTGGTGTTTCAACAACATCAACAAATATTAGTGATCCTGTTTTTATTCCAACTGCTGCAAAATTAGAATTTTCAAGAAATGGTGGAAGTTTAATAGATCTTAATCTTCCTCCTCCAATGGAAGAATTAGATGATGAGATTATTAACAGAGATGCAAGTAAATATGTCAATTTCATGGCATGATTTCATTCTTCTAAAATCTCTTAACTTCATATTCATACCAACCTCATTGGGAATTAAAGCATATTATTATACTCAAATAAAACAGGTAATAGCATAAGATTCATCTTAGATTCATAAGTCAAGCCTAATTCATTTAGGAGAGCTTGGTTAGTTTCAAAGGCTTGATTGACCCTTGGGATTGAATCTGGCTAGGGGGTGCCCATGTAAAGACTAAAACCTCGTTACGCCGAAAATAGTATAGGTGCGACAACGCTTTGGTAGTTTTTCAGGGATAATGAAGGTGTATACATGAACATGAGAGGCGGGCAGAGTAGTTTAAGAACATAATAAGTGAGGGTATCCAAGAGAGCACACACATAGGAAATTCTGACAGGGTTACAACAAACTAACAGTATCACTATGTATAAGTTTCAGAAATGAATTGTATTAAAGATTTGTTATACAAGTTAAGGATGGGAACTTAGTCATGATGAAACTTAATATAACACTCTAACACAACAGATGAAACTCAAACACCATAGATATATCTTAACCAAGTTCCATAACTTAGGCTAAATGTATAGCAGTTATTAGAATACACACAAGGGTTTAGTTTAGGACATGCTTATATAGTGAGATCCCAGATATGACCACACAGTCATGAGGTTTAACAGAAGATTAATGATCTTCCAAGAGTCAATAGAATCACAGAAGCACATTAGAAATAATAAATTGATTTAAATGTTATGAGATGATGTACCCAAACTAATGTGGCGGTCTTGTCTTCATTCTTAAAAATTCATATCCATTTAGGCTAGTTTACCAAGTGAATCAGTCCAAAATGCAAATAACACTAAGACAAATTATTATAGAATACATGAGAGTTGCAGTAGAACACCAGGGAGGTCTAAAGTCAAGATAACAACATAGAATCATTTAAAGTTCTTTGTTAATCACATAAACTTAGCAATGCATAGATTACTCAAAGAAATATTCATTAAGATTACCAAAATAATTGATTAGTACATGATTCTGATTTCAGATTGTTAAAGAAGCTTATAACTCTAAAGTTTGATAATCAATCATGAACTAATGACAAACACATAAAGACAACTTACTAAACTTATCATAAATAATAGAAAACAACAAAATAATCACGATTCTAATTAGATGGTTTGAAAGAGAAGAGATGTCAAGGCTCACTAACCTTCTTTGGACCAGCAAACCAAACGAGAGTCTTTCTATTCGTTTAACCCAAACTCAAACTTTAATTCGTGTTAGCTTGAAACCTGAAAGAAATCAAAACCTAGTTAGGGAGCCCTAACTTTGATTTTGCTACTCATAAATATAAGTTAGTAAATGATATTTCTATAGTTAGGTCGATGTTTCTTCTACTCATCCCTAACTTATGCAAATTCTGTAATTACACTAAATTATTTACAGACATTCATGATAAATGCAGTTACAAACACGAGTACTTGGGCAGAAATAAAAGATCATCAACTGCGCAATTGCAAAAATAGAAAATATAGAACTACATAAGATTACTTAAGTGCTTAAGATAAAACACTTGATTTATAATCTTCTCATTGATTGCAAAGAAATAGAGTTCAATACCAAACATTTAAACCATAATATTATTCACAGTAGAATTGATTAGGGAGGCAGATTTTCAAGGTCTGATTATCCATATTAATAAACACATCATTTCACAAATATAATAAACAAAAGTCAAAATAAAAGCATCCAAGTCGCCTCAAGACTGAAACAATTAATCAGTCAATCATTCAAGAAAAATACCAACATGCAATAGGTATCTCAAGTAGAAGCTTTTAACTTACCCAAAAAAGAGATAGGCGAGAGTTCTGTTAGGACTGAAAATCACCAAATCGGCTTCAAATGGGTCTTTCTGTATGATTGTTTTTGGTATTCCTGTAGATTATCAAATGGTTCAGAGAAATTCTAGATAAAATCTGAGAATACAAATGTAAAATCGCTGAAATAATGATAATTCCTAACTGCATGTTGAAGATTTTACCTTACATAATAAAGAATCCTTATAAAAAAACCAAACATAAATTTATATAAAAATTAATATGGGTTTCGGTTAAACATATGCACCAAACTCAGAAAAATCGCTGAGATTAAGGAAAACTCAGCAATTATATGAGAGAAATCGGATGTGCAATTTTCCTACACAACACTCGATTATGCACATCATTTTTTTCGTTAAAAGAAAAAGGGGGAAATGGGGGATTTGACCACAAACCTGATAATTGATGAGTTTCTTATCTTGATTTCAGAGATTTGGAGCAGATAATCCCTAATTTGAGGGAAAATTTAGGATTATAGCAGAAGGGATTTTAGAGAGAGGGAGGAGAGTTTTGAGAGAGAGAGAGAGAGAGAGAATGTAAATGAGCCTGTTTTGAGAGTTGAGCCTTTTGTTTAAACCTATGCTTTATATTTTTAATTATAATAAAAGAGATTCAGAGGCAACTCAGTCGCTACATAAGGATTTAGAGGCGACATTTTAAAGTCGTTACAAATAATATGGAGCCAAAATTTTAGTTTTAGCGGGTACCAAAAATTTCAGCCACATTAGAGGCGACCTCATAAAAGTCGCTGCTAAAAAATGGCCAGTAGTAGCGACTTCTAAAGTCGCTGCTAAAGGTACAACTTCTGTAGCAATATTTTTGGTCGTCGCTATATGTTGCCGCTAAAAATCCAATTTCTTGTAGTGTTTAAATAGGTTATAATTGAAATGAAATGGGGCTATTTGTTAAATACCCAATTCGAATTAGTTAAAATAATTTATAAAATAGCTAGTAATTATAAAAAAAAATTCATGCATAGAAAATAGTTAAAAAATTGTTTGATATTTTAAAATACGAAGGAATAATTTCTAGTAAAAAAAATAGTACGAAATTATATGTTTGGGCTATAATTGCAAAATCATTGCAATTATAGCCAAAATATACCAATTTGGCTAATAATGAAATAATTTTATCTTATTAGGACCATAAAAAATAAATGAAATCAAGGAATGCTCTTGAAATCATTTGTGATGCAATTTTATAATTATTTATTGAAAATAAAATGTTGGACAAATTAATAAAAATGCATAAAGATTATCGAAAAACGCCAATTGCTATTAATGCATGATTTTGAAGATATATATGCAATTTTAAAAATATTTTGGGAAAAATTGGTTATCAACAGCTTTCACTGGAATGATAGACAAAGAATTTCCAACTACCTTCTTAGACATAGAAACATGAAACACCGGGTGCACGGAGGACAATAGTAGGGAAACATCATACTCATAGTTTGGCCTATTTCCTTCAAGATTTCATAAGACCTAATGTGACTACACATACTTTACCTTCATTAACAATTCACTAAATATATTCATAAAGAAAATCTTGAGAATAACCCATTCACTTTCTTCAACTCTAAATCCCTACATCGAACACCACAACTAAACCTTTGGCGACCTCCAACAATTACTCTATGATATGTTGGCTTGGATATGACCATAAAGATTCCTATCCAATCTATCGCGATGATGCTTCTTATTTGACATCTTTGAACCTTCAACCCCCAAAGGTTACTATAAATAGGAACAACGAGGTCCAAGATTGGGCTGGAATATTTTCTAGAATCCATCAATGTGTTGAGCAGGGCATTTCACAGAGGTTATATCCTAAGAGGCATGAAGGTTACTACCAAGAGCGCTGATATGGTTAATCATTATGATGACATCATTGATTGGACAAATGAGGCATAGAGTTGCCTAGTAGGCATTGATAATATAGGGACCATGTTCATGATTCTGAGATTTAAAAGATATGAGTCATTTTAGACACGTGACATATGCGAGGCATGGTCGGTAGGATAAACACATTAGCGTCACTTATTCTTGGAAGACTATGAGTCATGAAAAAGACAACAACAATTGTTTCATTCCATATGTGCCTTGTTCGGCAATAGCATGCCTCAAAGAGAGATAGCCAAGTACGTGACACCAGTCGCCTCTTGGTATATAGGGAAAATCAGTTTAACTTGAAATGAGAATATTCTATCACCTTGAATGTGATATGGGTTTCAAAATACATGAAGTTGCATTACGCTCTTAACATTAACTAATACAAGGATTAGATATGCCACAGACCCCTGAGCATGAAAAAAAGAAGTTGAACACTTGTGAGATTATTATCATTCTGACAGCTTAACCCTTCACAATAGTTGATCCTATATGAGAGGACTAGAGATACAACAAACTTTTCTTTCAAATCAATATGCTCATCATATGTGCCAGAATCTAAAACATCCACTTGAATTGGGAATATAAGGAATTATGATAAAGAGGCTTCACAAATAATAGGTCTCGTTCATAGAGTAGGTACATGCAATGTTTTGTGATTCAATGTTTTGTTAAGACCATATTTATGAAGGCTCTTCAATATGGATATTCATATACAACAAGTAAATAATGCAGTGTTCATAATGATGTACTAAGGAGTGACTTATATGGTGATTTTAGGTTGACAAAACAGTACCTTAACCGATGCCCCTCGAATCCACATCCATAACATACATTGGTACCATAGTGACACACCTCCGAATGACATCTCCTACATTTCACACAACTGGTATGAGGTCCGCTAAGATGACTCACCCCACTAACTTGACTTTTAACCTATTTGCATACATTATAAGCATTCCCCTTATCCTTCATCCAGGTCCCCATCACGGGATTAATAATCTCTGCACCCACTTGCTTTATGGGCTTCTGGAGTTGCCCAAATCTACCACCCCCTAACACGCTGTTGAGCATACTCACAACACGTCACCAAATGTTCCTTCTCGCCATATGGTGAGGGATTGCCCCAGACTTAGGAGAGGTGCACCTCTACAGACTTCTCAAGCACTGCGTGCTCCACCGGGTCCTCAAGCTATGATTACAGTACCAACTATTACTCCGCCTGCTCAGCTAGCTCGAGGTGGAGGTGGGGGAGGTCGAGGTCACCCTAGAGAGGGAGGCCATGCCAGATATTATGTTCTTCCTGCTCGTACATAGGCAGTTACTTCAGACTCTGTCATTACAAGTATTGTTCTGGTCTATCATAGAGATGCGTCTGTTTTATTTGATCTAGGATCCACTTATTTCTATGTGTCATTATATTTTAACTTGTATTTGCGTGTATCTCGTGATTCTTTGAGTTCTCCTATTTATGTGTCTACATCTGTGGGAGATTCTATTATTGTTGATCGTGTGTATTGGTAATGTTTGTTTGTTCTTAGTGGTTTGAGACCAGAGCCGACTTATTATTGCTCAGTATGGTAGACTTTGATATTATCTTAGGCATGGACTGATCGCCACCCCATTATGTTACTCTTGATTGTCACACCAAGATGGTGAAGCTGGCTTTGCCAGGACTATCAAGATTAGAGTGGAAAGGTATCTTAGAGTATACTCCAGTAGAGTTATTTCATTTCTTAAAGCTCGACGAATGGTTGAAAAGGGGTGTGACGCGTATCTAGCTTATGTGAGAGATGTCAGTATTGATACCCCTACAGTTGAGTCAGTCCCAGTAGTGAGGGATTTTCCAAATGTATTTCCAGCTGATCTTCCGGTCATGCCGCCCACCAAAGATATTGACTTTTACATTGATTTGTTGCGAATCACTCAACCCATCTCTATTCCTCCATATTGTATAGCTCATCCTGAGTTGAAGGAATCGAAGGAGCAGTTGCAGGAATTGCTTGATAAGGGCTTCCAGCTTAGTGTGTCAACTTGGGGTGCTCCGGTCTTGTTTGTGAAGACCAGCTTAGTGTGTCAACTTGGTGCTCCGGTCTTGTTTGTGAAGAAAAAGGATGGTTTTATGCGTTTGTGCATTGATTGTCTCCAGTTAAACAAAGTTGCAGTGAAGAACAAGCATTTGTTGCCTCGTATTGATGACTTATTTGATCAATTACAGGGCCCCAGAGTGTTTTTCAAGATTGACCTACGTTCAGGCTATCATTAGTTAAAGATTCGGGAGCCAGATATCCCGAAGACTACTTTCAGGACTCGATATGGTCACTATGAGTTCCTTGTGATGTAATTTGGGCTGACCAATGCCCCAACAACATTCATGCACTTGATGCACAACGTGTTTCGGCCCTATCTCGACTCTTTCATCATTGTGTTTATTAACGACATTCTCCCAGACTCGGGAGGATCATGAGAAGCACCTGAGGACTGTGCTTCAGACCCTGAGAGAAAAGAAGTTATATGCAAAATTTTCAAAGTGTGAGTTTTGGCTAGACTCAGTGGCATTTTTGGGTCATTGTAGTATCGAGTGATGGGATCAAGGTGGATCCGAAGAAGGTTGAGGCAGTGCAGAGTTGTCTCAGATCGTCCTCAGCTACGGAGATCCGGAGTTTTCTTGGTTTGGCGGGGTATTACCGTTGATTTGTAGAGGGTTTTTCATGTATTGCAGCACCTATGACCAGGATGACCCAGAAGGGTGCTCCATTCAGGTGGACATAGGAGTGTGAGGAGTGCTTTCAGAAGCTCAAGAAAGTATTTACTACAGCCCCAGTATTGGTATTGCCTACAGGTTCAGGATCTTATACTGTATATTGTGATGCGTCGCAGGTTGGTCTCAATGCGGTGTTGATGTAGGAATAGATGAGCTTGACTTGCCTCCCAGTCTAGTAGGAGTCCATCCGGAATTTCATGTTTTTATGCTCCGGGAGTATCACGGAGATCCGTATCATGTGTTGGATTTCAGCTCAATCCAGTTGGACAAGGATTTATCTTATGTTGAGGAGCCGGTGGCTATTTTGGATAGGCAGGTTCGAAAGCTGAGGTCAAAGAACATTGCTTCTGTGAAGGTTCAGTGGATTGGTCAGCAGGTCGAGGAAGCGACTTGGGAGACCGAGCATGATATACGTAACCATTATCCTTATCTTTTAACCACTTCAGGTATGTCTCTATACTCGTTCGAGGAGATTTTATTAAGAGGGGGAGGATGTAACCACCCGACCGGTCGTTTTGAGAGTATTAGCCACGATCCCTTATTTTATGTGAATTTTCAAAAGGTTTTGTTTGTGGTTTCTGAGTAATTTGGGACACTTAGTCCTTAAAATGGAAGTTTGAGTTCTAAGATTTTGACCGTAGTTGAAACTGTGTGAAGACGACTCCGAAATGGAGTTTCGTCGGTTTCTTTAGCTCTGTTGGGTGATTTTAAACTTAGGAGCGTGTACGGTTTGTAAATTGGAGGTCTGTAGCTGAATTAGGCTTGAAATGGCAAAAACTGAATTTTTGGGAAGTTTTACCGGAAGTGGACTTTTTGATATCAAGGTCGGATTCTGATTCCGGAAGTTGGAGTAGGTTCGTAATGTCAATGACTTGTGTGCAAAATTAGAGGTCAATCGGACGTAATTTGATAGGTTGTGGCATCGGTTGTAGAAGTTTGAAGTTTTAAAGTTCATTACGTTTCAATTGGAGGGTGACTCGTGCTTTCAGCGTTGTTTGATGCGATTTGAGGGCTCGACTAAGTTCATATGGTGTTATAGGACTCGTGGGTATGTTTGGTTGAGGTCCCAGGGGCCTTGGGTGTGTCTCGGATTCAGATTCATTTTGGACTTGGGAAGATTGCTTAAGTTTTCAATTGCTGGTGTCATCGCACTTGTGGTGGGGTTCCGCACGTGCGGATTCTCACGTGCAAGAGGAGGATGGTAGGTGTGGGCTGGAGGAGTTTGGCATGTGGTTGTAGGTACGACATGATGGCCACAGGAGCGGAGTCGCTTCTGCAAAAGAGTGATCGCAAAAGTTAACGAGTGCATGGGAGGCCTTTCTGCAAAAGCGGACGAGCTTGCGTAGATGCGCACCCCTAGAAGCGGTCTTTGAGTCGTAGAAGTGAAATATGGAGATTTAAGTGAAGACCGCACCTGCGATGGTCTTTCCGCAGGAGCGGAACCGCAAAAGCGGTGAACCCCTCGCAAAAGCGAAATCGTTGGGCAGAAAAGAGGGTTTTCGAGGGTTTCATCCCATTTCAATTTTAGGACTTTAAGAGCTCGGATTGAGGCGATAATTCTAGGGTTTCTCAGAGAAAGCTTTCTGGTGATGATTCTTAACTCATTTATGGTTATACTCCACTAATCTATAGTTGATTTCATCATTTAATTAAGGAATTTGGTTGAGAAATTTGGAGGAAAAGGTTGGAAGTTTTTCAACTAATTTTTTGAGTTTTGATTCGGATTTTGATATCGGATTTGGATAATTTTGGCACGAGTGAACTCGTGAGTGAATGGGTGTTCATATTTTGTCACTTTTACCCGATTCAGAGACGTGGTCCTGGGTCGAAATTTTAGGGAGATTTTCGAAATTCTTGTTAAAGTCTTGATTTCATTAATTATATTAGTCTATTATAGTTGTATTTATGGTATGTAATTGTGTTTGTCTAGATTTGGACCATTTGGAGTCAGATAATCGAGGAAAGGGCATTCTTACTGATTGATTGATCTTGGTTCAAGGTAAGTGGCTAGCCTAACCTTGTGTGGGGAAAATCCCCTTAGGATTTGGTACTGTTGTGATACTTCTGTGATATGTGAGTACCATATATGCGAGGTGACGAGTGCGTACACGGGATAATTATTGTAAAATTTCGGTTTTTCATTGAGTAATAGCCTGCTACACCTTAATTGAGTTATACTAGCATATGTAGTTATCCTGTTTAGCCTAGTTTCGCATGTCTATGTGTCTTAAATGCTTATTTGAATTTTGTGCAGCATGTTTAGTTGAATTCCTGCCTTTACTTGATTTTTATCAACCTTAACTGTAGAAATCTTGTTGTTAATTACTTTGTCCACCAATTTGAGTTGTGTATTTACTTTTGGGACTACGAGGCGGTACCTCGGGAGATCCCCCTGCACATTTACTTTTGAGACTACGAGGCGGCACCTCGGAATATCTCCTTGCATATTTACTTTTTGGACTACGAGGCGGTACTTAGGGAGATCCCCCTGCACATTTACTTTTGAGACTACGAGGCGGTACCTCGGGAGATCTCCTCGCATATTTACTTTTGGGACTGCGAGATAGTATCTCGGGAGATCCCCTATTGAGTATTTATTTTTGGGACTACGGGACGGTATCTCGGGATTGCCCTTGTTGTTATCTCATTGTACTGTTTTGTTATTTCTCTGTGAATTCTTTCTGTTAAATTCTCCATTTTACTTCATTTTATTATATCATTTGTCTTGTTATTATATCCTAATAGGGCCCGGACCTGACCTCATCACTACTCTACTGAGGTTAGGCTACTGATGTGGTGTACTTATGCTACTCTTCTGTACATGTTTTGTGTGCAGATCCAGGTGCTTCTTATCAGCCCCGCTATTAGCTAAGAGTGTTGGCTGTTGTACGGAGACTTCAAGGTACATCTGCCGCGTCCGCAGACCTCAGAGTCCCCCTCTATTCCCTTATGTTGTTTACCTTCCCGTATTTTTCTTAGGCTATTGTGTATAGAGATACTAGTCTTTCTTCTGTAATTTGTGACTTATGACTACCGGGTTTTGGGAAAATACTGTGTATACTCAAGTGTTGGGTTTTGTACATGTCGAGCGGCATTTATCAGTTATTAAATTATCATGTTGCAGTTTAGTTGTTAAATTTTGCTTTTATTTCTGTTTCTTTTCCCGTAATTTGTTAGGATTATCTAGTCGTAGAGACTAAGTGCCGTTATGACGTCTTACGGAGGGAGAATTGGATCATGACAACACTGCTGAAATAGTTTCTTAGGACAGTTCCTTGCACGACTCAGGTCAATTCGTGTATCTGCTTATAAATAATATTATTATAGTATTGTTGTTATTTTCCTGTGTTATTTCCTTACAATTTCATAGATGGAAAGGGTAGACATTTGGCAACATGTATAAACTTATGTTTACCAAAAAGGAAGGAGGTGTGGGATTTCTACCTATGTTTGATATGTCCAAGACCTTATTTTGTAAACTCTGGTGGAACTTTAGAGTAGAGGATACAAAAAACTCACTCTGGAAAGAATTTGTGGTGGTTAAATACTGCAAGAAACATGGCTCGGAGATGGTGCAATAGAAATATGGGTTGCATGTGTGGCAAAAAATATTACAATGTAGAGAGCATAAAGACCACCAAATTTGGTGGCAATTAAAGGAAGGATATTCTAATTTTTGGCATGATAATTGGCCAGGTTTGGGGCCTCTATATGATGTCACACCATCAGATTTTTGGGGCAACGAAGATGTACAATATATTCATGAATTTTCCGAGGAAAATGAAAGGTACTTGACCAAATTAAAGGACTATTTACCAAAGGATATTGTGCAGCATATTGTGGAGGAGGTCAAACCTCCAATGAGTGGTTCTGAAAAAGATAAATCATGTTGAATTTTGTTCAAGTTATCTACATGCTCTGTCCTAAATTAATTTACATCACATGAAAGTTAAACTAATAACAATTAAAATAACAGTATAATCTAATAACCTATTATAGATTACCATCCTATCTTATATGAAATTTCAAATTCAAGTTACGAACTATCTCAGTAGTTTAACTTATATGTATACATATTTTATTCACAATAAAATAATCAATCCATATGCATTCAAATAATTTGACTATTGCACAAGACACAAGGATAATGGTTTGAACTCTTCAAATAAAATCTTAAAATATTTCGTAAATAAATTTTAGACACGAGAAACCATGGCTCTGATACCATTGTTGGATTGAGGAAGGTGTTCATAAAACACAGCGGAAGACAATAACAATCCTTGGAAGAACTTTCTCTGTTTAAAATTTATTTACATGTTAAAGATCGGATCTAAGACGTACTTAGTGAAGAGAGTCTCGTTTTAGAATTTCTTCGATAGTGCGAAGACTCTATGCATATCTACACCAAGACTGATCCTTGCTATAACCTCTTTGGTCAAAGAAACCCCATGAACAAATTGAATGAAAATATTATGTTAATATTTTTTACAAAAATCTCAACTCAAAGGTAGAAAAACAAGAAATAATTTTCTTATACTAATATTTTATACCTTGGCTTTGTATTGCACTATTACTTTCTCAAAGTAATTTTCTTCTCAAGAATAACTTTCTTGGTTTCTGCGTAACTTTACAATATATATAAGATCTATATCTCTTATTCTAAATTTGGACTCTCTCTCTCACACACATACGGATATATATATATATATATATATATATATAT
>ML356205.1:0-32936 GCA_005239505.1 Nicotiana paniculata | reverse complement strand
TAAAATCCTATATTACTTGTCGACCACGTACACTTGCGTGTGCATTGGGAAATCAACCAAAAGAAATGTTATCTACGAGTCTAGAGTTGAACTCGAAAATGGAAATTCTAGATTGCATATAGAATTAAATATAGCAGGTTCTTGAACCCGGGAATCGGGGAACGAATTCGCAATTAGGATAGACATATACCTATTTTCCTTGCTTGGATGAAATACAATAATTGTAAATGCATTCATGTTAATCTTAATTCCATAGACATATAGACATTAAGTTAACTTGGATAGGCGAGTAAGGATTCGACAGATTCTTACGAGTAATATCAACCCCGTCAATCAACAATCCAGATCAATCAATTAGTCATTTTAAGCCAAGAACATAACACGATTGTTAGCTAACCCGTGACCTTAGGATATCCTCTCCTACTGATTGTTATTCGAAATTGCTATTTGTTTTGGTTGTCTCCTATTTAATTCATTATTGGGTATTTTTTAGGTAGTAACGTAGTTAATTATATATTTTGTGATAAATCTCTTGAATTGATAAGTTAATTTAGTTTGAATCAGTCGAAATTTAATCATAACTCTTCGTGGGAACGATACTCAACTCACTACATTATTACTTGACAACCACGTATACTTGCGTGGGTGTGTTTGGTCGCAACAGGAGGAATATTGTCTTTTTGTTTAATTCAGTCCGGTGCACTAAGCTCCCACTATGCGCGGGATCCAGGGAAGGGCCGGAGAACACGAGTCTATTGTACGCAACATTACCCTGTATTTCTGCAAGAGACTGTTTCCACGACTTGAACCCGTGACCTCCTGATCACATAACAGAAACTTTAATACTGTCTTTTTGTTTAAACATGAGAAAATAAATAATGTACAAATATGAGTATTTTGAAGGAACAAGGAGATATTGAGCCATATTGAAAATGTTTTACATATTCATTGAGATGTAACTACAAAGTTATTAGTCGGAAGTGAATACGTTTGAACCCCAAAGAGAGAAAATTTATAAGTTTGATGACAATGAGAGTCAAATCATCTGCTCTTTGCGTTTTAATTTATGTGATATTGTCACGACCCAAAATCCCACCTTCAGGTCGTGATGGCGCCTAACGTTACACCCGCTAGGCAAGCCAACATGTTAACTGAATTGATTTATTAACAAGTGATAATAACAAACACTGACTAGATAATTGAGATAAAGTGTGGAAGCATTAACATAAATCTAAATAAAAATAGCTAATAACGAAGAAATCCCATTTAAGTACAAAACCCAGAAATGGAGTCACAACCTCACGAACCAGTCTAAGATTTGGCTAAAAACAAGAGTTTGAAATAAAACGATATATCTGACTGGAAACACATAGATGAAAGAATGAAAGATAGACAGTAACGCCGAGACCCACGAACGCCTGCGGAACTACCTCGGTGTCGTCTGGAATGGACTAAAGGATACTCCCCCTAACGAGGTCCACTGGGTCCGGCTGCGTAATCTGCACAACATAAAGAAGTGCAGGTGTAGCATTAGTACAACCGACCCCATGTACTGAGTAAGTGCCGAGCCTAACCTCGGCGAAGTAGTGACGAGGCTAGGACACGACAACAAATTGTACCTGTGCAGTTCAATAGTATAGCACAAAATAAACAAGAATACAGTTACAGGGAAGAACATGCTAGGGATAAGAGGGGCAACAATTGCTAAAACAGTAGAATCAAGTACTAGCTGGAAAGTAGACGTAAAGCAGGAAATAACAACTCGAAACAAGTAAAATAGACAGGAGAAGGCACGGCATGACCCCTCGTGCATAGCCTCGAAATCACACGGCACGGAATGTCCCCTCGCGCATAAATAATAATGACTTGGCACGGAATATCCCCTCGTGCATCAACAATAATCAATCGGCACGGAATGTCCCCTCGCGCATAAATAATAATCAATCGGCACGGAATGTCCCCTCGCGCATAAATAATAATCAATCTACACAGAATGTTCCCTCGTGCATAAATAATAGTCATCGGCACGGAACGTTGCCTCGTGCATAAATAATATAATCATCGGCACAGAATGTTCCCTCGTGCATAAATAATAATCATCGGCACAGAATGTTCCCTCGTGCATAAATAATAATCATCGACATGGAATGTTCCCTCGTGCATAAATAATAATCATCGGCACGGAATGTTCCCTCGTGCATGATGAATATAAAAACAACATTTGATATGAAAGCTTAACAATACGACATTTCAAATGTACAAACATAGTCGACACAATTCTATTGTCCCGGCAAGGGACTTAGCTATAACCAATCTCACTCAGAACTATCATATCAATAGTAAAACCCTCAACCGAACACATAATCAAGAACTTTCTACGTCAAGAAGTAACCTCAACGTACCACTTCCAAGGTTCCCGATAATTCACAACACGGAGAATATCAAAGACATTAAATAACTCATCAAAATTCGACTCATGGGCATGCTTGACCAAAACATATAGGTACCTGTCACCTCACCTATACATTGGACATGAATTACACATAGCAAATAAGAATCTATACCTATTCCCTCAAGCTAAGGTTAGGCAAAACACTTACCTCGGCTCCAAGAATGCAAGTCAAGCCTCAATCACGGCCTTTCCTCTTGAATCTGACTCCGAAACGATAATATCTAGACATAATTGACTTAATAACATCAATAATTAATCAATAATTCAATCCCAAAGCCCGCTTGTTCCATACTCGAGGTTCGGACCAAAACCCGATAACCCATTCCCCCATGAACCCGAATATACAATTTGTTTTGAAATCCGACCCCAAAATGAGGTTGAATTCCCAAAATTTCCAAAAGCCCTAACTCTACCCAAAACCCCCAATTTCTACCTTTGATTTCATGTTTTTAGACCTAGAATCTAGTGATTGATGAAGGAAAATGGAAGAAATTAGAGTTAAGAACACTTACCTATGAAGCTATGGTGGAATGGTCTCCTAAAAATCGCCCAAGAAGAGTGGAGAAGAAGAAAAGTGTGAAAGAATGTGAAAATCCTGTATGGTATTGTGTTTTTGAACACTAAAATCACTGGGCGAATTTGGCTATTGCGATCGCGATAGGTGCCCTGCGATCGCGGAGAGTACTGGACCTTAGATTTACGCGATCGCGAAGTGAAGTCTGCGATCATAGAGAGACCAGACGTGGACCCACGCGATCGCATAGAATCACAGAAATCCCCCCCCCCATACTACACTACACGATCGCGGGGCAACCTATGTGATCGCATAGTGTAAAAATCTCAAACACCAGAAACAGCAGAACACCAGATTTTTCCAACTGTTTTGCACCTCGACACCTACCCGAAATTCACCCGAGCCCTCGGGGATCAAAACCAAATATACACACGACTTCAAAATCATCCTACAAACTTATTCGAGTAATTAAACCACCAAAATAACATCAAAAATAGTGAATTAAACTCAAAAATCCATAGAATTTCCTCAAACTTCATACACTATCAAATTTTCTAATTTTGATCTGAAACACGTCAAACCAAGTCCGTTTCTTTCCAAATTTTACAGATAACTCACATAACACATATTGAACCTGTTCCGGGCTCTGGAACCATAATACGGGCTCGGTAACACAGATTTCATATCAAAGTTCATTTTCAAAAGTCTTTATTATTTCTAGAAAATAATTTCCTTTAAAAATTCATTTTTCGGACTTGGACCTCGGAATTCGATTTCGGGCATACGCTCAGGTCCCATATTTTCCTACGGACCCTCCGGGACCGTCAAATCATGGGTCGGGGTCTGGTTACCAAAAATGTTGACCAAAGTCAACTTTATTCCATTAATTATCATCAATTCAACTGTTTAACACATTTCCACATAAAGGCTTCCCGGCTACGCGCCCGGGCTGCACACGCACATCGAGGTGAGATTAACAGAGTCTTTTGGGGCCTCGGAACATATTTTTTGCTACATTAACACAAGATGACCTTTAGGGTCACCACAATCTCCACCTCTAAAACAACCGTTCGTCCTCGAACGAACATATCAATGTACCTGAATCGGGGAAAAGGTGGGGATATCGGCTCCGCATATCGGACTCGGACTCCGAAGTAGCTGCCTCAACAGGCTGACCTCCCTACTGAACACGAACCGAAGGATAACTCTTCGATCTCAACTGTCGCACCTGCCAGGCTAATATTGCTACCGACTCCTCCTCATAAGACAAATACTTGTCCAACTGGACACCACTGTAGTCAAGTACATGAGATGGATCCGCAATATACCTCCGGAGCATAGATACGTGAAATACCGGATGCACGACTGACAAACTAGGTGGAAAGGCAAGTCTGTAGGACACCTCTCCTACCTTATCCAGAATCTCAAATGTACCAATGTACCTAGGGCTCAACTTGCCCTTCTTTCTGAATCTCATCACGCCCTTCATGGGCGACACCCGAAGAAATACCCGGTCGCCTATCATAAATGCAAATTTGGAACTCTACGATCTGCATAACTCTTCTTCCTGGACTGAGCTGTATGAAGTCTATCCTGAATGATCTTCACCTTGTCCAAGGCATCCCGGACTAACTCAAAACCCAAGAATCTAACCTCCCCCGGCTCAAATCACCCGACTAGAGACCGACACTATCTACCATATAACGCCTCATACGGAGCCATCTGAATGCTCGACTGATAGCTGTTGTTGTAGGAAAACTCAGCTAAAGGAAAGAACTGGTCCCATGAACCACCAAAGTCAATGACACAAGCTCGCAATATATCCTCCAAAATCTGAATAGTACGCTCGGACTGCCCGTCCGTCTGAGGATGAAATGTTGTGCTCAAATCAATCTGTGTGCCCAACTCTCGCTGAAATAATTTCCAGAAATGGGAGGTATACTGAGTACCTCGGTCTGATATAATGGATATGGGCACACCATGCAGTCTAACAATCTCTCTCATATAGATCCTTGTCAACTTCTCTGCTTAATACGAAACTGATACCGGGATGAAGTGCGCTGACTTGGTTAGCCTATTCACAACGACCCATACTGCATCAAACATCATCTGAGTCTGTAGGAGTCCAACTACAAAGTCCATGGTGATGCTCTCCCACTTCCACTCGGGAAGCTGAATCTGCTGCATCAAACCACCGGGTCTCTGGTGCTCGTACTTAACATACTGACAGTTCAAGAACTGAGCTACATAAGCTACAATATCCTTCTTCATCCTCCGCCACCAATAATGCTGTCGCAAGTCCTGGTACATCTTTGCGGCGCCCGGATGAATAGAATACCGGGAACTATGGGCCTCCTGAAGTTTCAACTCATGAATACCATCCACATCAGGTACACAAATACGACCATGCATCCTCAAAACTCCCTCATCATCAACCGTAACTTGCTTGGCATCTCCATGCCTGACTCTATCTCTAAGAACACATAAATGGAGGTCATCATACTGCCTGGACCGAATACGGTCATACAATGAAGAACGGGATACGATATGGGCCAAAACATTGCCAGTCTTAGAAACCTCCAATCTCACAAATCGGTTGGCTAAAGCCTGAACATCTAAAGAAAGAGGTAGCTCTCCGACTGATAAATAGGCAAGACTACCCATACTGGCTGACTTCCGGCTCAAAGCATCGGCCACCATATTGGACTTCCCCGGATGATAAAGAATGGTAATATCATAATCCTTCAGCAAATCTAACCATCTCCTCTGCCTCATGTTCAACTCCTTCTGTTTGAACAGATACTGTAAGCTCTTATGATCCGTGAACACCTCACATGGCACACCATACAAATAATGCCTCCAAATCTTCAATGCATGCACAATCGCTGCTAACTCCAAGTCATGAACTGGATAGATCTTCTCATGAACCTTCAACTGACGAGAAGCATACGCTATAACCTTGCCATCCTGGATCAACACTACACCGATCCCAACCCGCGAAGCATCACAATATACGGTATACGGTCCTGAACATGTGGGCAAAACTAACATTGGCGCCGTGGTCAAGGCTGTCTTGAGATTCTGAATGCTCGCCTCACACTCATCAGACCACCTGAACTAAGCACTCTTCTGAGTCAACCTGGTCATCGGGGCTGCAATGGATGAAAAGCCCTCCAGAAACCGGCGATAATAACCTGCTAAGCTCAAGAAACTCTGGATCTCTGTAGCTGAGGTGGGTCTAGGCCAATCTCTAGCTGCTGAAATCTTCTTGGGATCCACCTGAACACCCTCCGACGATACCACATGGCCTAGAAATGCAATTGAACTGAACTAGAACTCACACTTGGAAAATTTTGCATACAACTGACTATCCCTCAAAGTATGGAGGACGACCCAAAAGTGCTTCTCATTCTCCTCACGGCTACTGGAGTAAATCAAAATATCATCAA
The DNA here is from genome assembly GCA_005239505.1 of Nicotiana paniculata. Lineage (NCBI taxonomy): Eukaryota > Viridiplantae > Streptophyta > Magnoliopsida > Solanales > Solanaceae > Nicotiana > Nicotiana paniculata. Next base: position 26,521 of record ML356205.1, on the reverse strand, counting down.
TGAAAACAATCACAAATGAGTCCAAATAGGGCCCGAACACGTGGTACATCAAATCCATAAAAGTAGCGGGGGCATTTGTCAGCCCAAATGAGACCACCAAGAACTCATAATGCCCATAACGAGTGCGAAAGGCTGTCTTAGGGACATTAGACGCCCTAATCCTCAGCTGGTGGTAACCAGATCTCAAGTCAATCTTGGAAAACACTGAAGCACCCTGAAGCTGGTCGAATAAATCATCAATCCTCGGCAAAGGATACTTGTTCTTAATAGTAACCTTATTCAACTGTCGGTAGTCAATACACATCCTCATTGAGCCATCTTTCTTCTTGACAAACAATACTGGGGAATCCCAAGGAGAAACACTAGGCCTAATGAAGCCTTTGTCAAACAAATCCTGCAACTGACCCTTCAACTCCTTCAACTCTAGTAGGGCCATACGATATTGCGGAGTAGAAATAGGCTGGGTGCGCTGAGCTAACTCAATACAAAAATCAATATCCCTGTCAGGTGGCATACACGGTAGGTCATCAGGGAATACCTTTGAAACTCACGAACCACGGGCACAGACTCCAGGGAAGGAACCTCGGCGCTAGAATCACGAACATAGGCCAGATAGGCCAAACAACCCTTCTCGACCATGCGCCGAGCCTCATATAAGAAATGACTCTACCAGAAGAATGACTAGGAGTCCCCCTTCACTCCAAACGGGGTACCCTTTGCAAAGCCAAGGTCACTATCTTGGCATGACAGTCTAGGATAGCATAATAGGGGGATAACCAATCCATCCCCAATATAACATCAAAGTCAACCATATCAAGAAGAAAAGATCAACCTGAGTCTCCAGACAACCAATAAATACTAGGTAAGCACGGTAGACTCGATTTACCACTATAGAATCACCCACCAATGTAGACACATGCACAACAATACTCAAGGAATCACGGGGCATACTCAAATAAGGGGAAAAATATGAAGACACATAGGAGAATGTAGAACCCGAATCAAATAACATCGAAGCCTTTTAGCTGCAAACTGAAACCGTACCTGTAATAACTGCATCAGAAGCCTCAGCATCAGGCCTGGCAGGAAAAGCATAGCACCGGGGCTGAGCCCCTCCAACCTGAACATCTCTGGGTCGACCTACTACGGCCTGACCTCTGCCTCTCGGGGCATGTCCTCCACCTCTATGAGTCTGACCTCCACCTCTGGAACCTCGACCACCACCCCTAGTTGGCTGAGGGGGAGGGGGTGCGCCTGATGCGGGTACCATCGCACGGGAACCCTGATACTGAGACCCACCAGAACCTCGGGGAAAAAACATTAAAATATGCCCCAAAACACCACAAGAATAACAAGGTCCCTAATGATGTGGCTGCTGACTCTGGAACTGGCCCTGTAGACCCTGATAACCACCCTGGAAGCTCTGAAGCGGAAGTGCACTGATAGGTGCTGGTGGTGCACCAATAGGAGCTGGCAGTGCACTGTGAGCTACCTGAAGTGCCGACTGATAGGGTCTGGGAAGATGACCTCTGCCGAAAGAATCTCTACCCCCAGATGAGGCTCCACTGAATCCGCCGAAGTGACGGGGCCTCTTGTCAGCCCCCTGACCACTACCCTATGACATAATCATCTCAATCCTCCTGGCCATATTGGCCGTATCCTGGAACGAAATATCATTACCTGAATCCTTGGCCATCTGAAGCCTGATGGGCTGAGCCAAACCCTCAATAAACCTCCTCACTCTCTCACGATCAGTGGGGAGTATCATAATGGCATGCCGAGCTAGAGTGATGAACCTGACCTCGTACTGAGTGACAGACATAGATCCCTGCTGGAGGCGCTCAAACTGCTTCCGAATATCCTCCCTCTGAGTAACTGGAAAGAACTTCCCCACGAATAACTCGGAGAACTGAGCCCAAGTCAATGGTGCAGACCCAGCTGGCCTGGTCAAGCAATAGTCTCTCCACCAAGTCTTGGCGGAACCCGAAAGACGAAAAGTAGCAAAATCAACTCCATCGAACTCTACTATGCCCATGTTCCGATGAACCTCATGACAGCTGTCCAAATAATCCTGGGGATACTTTGATGGTGCAATCGTAAAAGTAGTAGTGAATAAATGGGTGAATCTATCCAATCTCCATAAAGCATCTGCTGACATAGCTGCTCCCTCAACTGCCGGGGCCACAATGCCCGGCTGAGCTACTCCGGCCGTCTGAGGTGCCGGAGACTGGAAATGAGGACCTAGCTACTCTGGCATGCGAGTAGCAGGAGTCTGAGTCCCTCCTCCAACCTAAGAGACGGCTGGTGAAGTAGGAAGAAGACCGGCCTGAGCAAAACTCTCCATGAGTCCCACTAAGCGGACTAGAGCGTCCTGAAGCACCGGGGTGGCAATGAACCCCTCTGGGACATGAGCTGGTCCAACTGGAGCTGTCTGAGTAGGAACCTCACCGGCAAAGTCTACATGTGGGTCCTCTACTGGGGCTGCTGCTCTGAGCTGTGCCCTGCCCCTGCCTCGGCCTCTAATACGGCCTCGACCTCGGCCTCTCGTAGGAGCTGCAACAGGAGAATCAGGCTGCTGATTGGTAGATGAGGAATCACGCGTTCTCACCATCTGCGAGAGAATAGAATCAAAACTCAATTAGCATTTAGAATTCAAATCGCACGACAGAAAAGAAGAAAAGTGAAGTTATTCCTAACTTTGCAACCTCTGGGAGATAAGTACAGACGTCTCTGTACCGATCCCTCAGACTCTACCAAGTTTGTCCGTGAGTTGTGAGACCTAAGAAACCTAGTTCTCTAATACCAACTTGTCACTACCCGAAATCCCACCTTCAGGCCGTGATGGCGCCTAACGTTGCACCCACTAGGGAAGCCAACGTGTTAGCTAAATTGATTTATTAACAAGTGAAAATAACAAACACTGACTAGATAATTGAGATAAAGTGAGGAAGCATTGACATAAATCTAAATAACAATAGCTAATAATGAAGAAATCCCCTTTAAGTACAAAACCCAAAAATGGAGTCACAACCTCACGAACCAGTCTAAGATTTGGCTAAAAACAACATTTTGAAATAAAATGATATATCTTTCTGGAAACACATAGATGACAGAATGAAAGATAGACAGTAACGCCGAGATCCACGAACGCCAGCGGAACTACCTCGGTGTCGTTTGGAATGGACTGAAGGATACTCCCCCTAACGAAGTCCACTGGGTCCGGCTGCGTAATCTGCACAACATGAAGAAGTGCACATGTAGCATCAGTACAACCGACCCCATGTACGGAGTAAGTTCCGAGCCTAACCTCGGAAAAGTAGTGACGAGGCTAGGACACGACAACAAATTGTACCTGTGCAGTTCAATAGTATAGTAGAAAATAAACAAGAATACAGTTACGGGGAAGAACATGCTGAGAATAAGAGGGGCAACAATTGCTAAAACAGTAGAATCAAGTACTAGCTGGAAAGTAGATGTAAAGCAGGAAATAACAACTCGAAACAAGTAAAATAGACAGGAGAAGGCAGGACATAACCCCTCGTGCATAGCCTCAAAATCACACGGCACGGAATGTCCCCTCACTCATAAATAATAATGACTCGGCACGGAATGTTCCGTCGTGCATCAATAATAATCAATCGGCACGGAATGTCCCATCGCGCATAAATAATAATCAATCGGCACGGAATGTCCCCTTGCACAAAATTAATAATCAATCGGCACGGAATGTCCCCTCGCGCATAAATAATAATCAATCGGCACAGAATGTTCCCTCGTGCATAAATAATAGTCATCGGCACGGAATGTTCCCTCGTGCATAAATAATATAATCATCGGCACGGATTGTTCCCTCGTGCATAAATAATACTCATCGGCACAGAATGTTCTCTCATGCATAAATAATAATCATCGACACGGAATGTTCCCTCTTGCATAAATAATAATCATCGGCACAGAATATTCCCTCGTGCATGAATATGAAAGTTTAACAATACGACATTTCAAATGTACAGACATAATCAACACAATTCTATTTTCCCGGCAAGGGACTCAGCTATAACCAATCTCACTCAGAAGTATCGTATCAACAGTAAAACCCTCAACCGAACACATAATAAAGAACTTTCTACGTCAAGAAGTAACCTCAAGGTACCACTTCCAAGGTTCCGATAATTCACAACACAAAGAATATCAAAGACATTAAATAACTCATCAAAATTCGACTCACGGGCATGCTTGACCACAACATATATGTACCCGTCACCTCACCTATACGTTGGACATGAATTACACATAGCAAATAAGACTCTATACCTATTCCCTCAAGCTAAGGTTAGGCCAAACACTTACCTCGGCTCCAAGAATGCAAGTCAAGCCTCAATCATGGCCTTTCCTCTTGAATCCGACTCCGAAATGATAATTTCTAGACATACTTGACTTAATAACATCAATAATTAATCAAAAACTCAGTCCCAAAGCCTAATTATACATTTTCCATAATTCTTTCAAAAATACCAAAATTTGACCCCGGGCCCGCTTGGTCCATACTCGAGGTTTGGACCAAAACCCGATAACCCATTCCCCCTGAACCCGAATATACAATTTATTTTGAAATCCGACCCCAAAATGAGGTTGAATTCCAAAAAATTTCAAAAGCCCTAACTCTACCCAAAACCCCCAATTTCCACCTTTGATTTCATGTTTTTAGACCTAGAATCTAGTGATTGATGAAGCAAAATGGAAGAAATTAGAGTTAAGAACACTTACCTATGAAGCTATGGTGGAATGGTCTCTTAAGAATCGCCCAAGAAGAGTGGAGAAGAAGAAAATGGTAAAAGAATTTGAAAATCCCGTAAGGTATTCTGTTTTTGAACATTAAAATCCCTGGGCGAATTTGGCTATCGCGATCGCGACAGGTGCCCTGTGATCGCGGAGAGTACTGGACCTTAGACTTACGCGATCGCGAAGTGAAGGCAGCGATCGCGGAGAGATCGGACGTGGACCCACGCGATCGCAGAGAGGTTGGTGCGACAATACCCAGCCCCCTCCCCAGCTCTCCTATACTCTATGCGATCGCGGAAGTACCTATGCGATCGCATAGAGTCACATAAATCCCCCCCCGCCGCCCCACACACTACACTACGCGATCGCGGGGCAACCTATGCGATCGCATAGTGTAAAATCTCAGACACCAGAAACAGCAGAACACCAGATTTTCCCAACTCCTTTTCACCCCGACACAAACCCGAAACTCACTCGAGCCCTCGGGGCTCAAAACCAAATATATACACGACTTCAAAATCATCTTACGAACTTATTCGAGTAATTAAACCACCAAGATAACATCAAAAACAATGAATTAAACTCAAAAATCCATAGAATTTCCTCAAACTTCATAAACTATCAAATTTTCCAATTTTGATCCGAAACACGTCAAACCAAGTCCATTTCTTTCCGAATTTTACAGATAACTATAACACATATTGAACCTGTTCCGGGCTCCGGAACCATAATACGGGCTCGGCAACATAGATTTCACAACAAAGTTCATTTTCAAAAGTCCTTATTATTTCCAGAAAAAATTTTTGTTTAAAAATTCACTTCTCGGACTTGGGACCTCGGAATTCGATTCTGGGCATACGCCCAGGTCCCATATTTTCCTACGGACCCTCCGGAACCGTCAAATCACGGGTCGGGATCCGTTTACCAAAATATTGACCAAAGTCAACTTTATTCCATTAATTATCATCAATTCAACTGTTCAACACATTTTCACATAAAGGCTTCCTGGCTACGCGCCCGGGCTGCGCACGCACATCGAGGTGAGACTAATGGAGGCTTTTGGGGCCTCAGAACATAATTTTTGTTAAATTAACACAAGGTGACCTTTTGTGTAGCTATAAAAGCTTCTCATTAATGAAAAAAATAAAATATGTAAGATTAAACTTTTTATCAAATATAAAAATATGGCATTCTTTTATATATGGACAAATAAACCAATAATAGTGTCACTTAAAGCTTGTTTAACCAAGCTTCTCCAAGGCCAAAAATACTTTTTAAAAATAAAAGAAATACCTTTTTAAAGTTGAGGTATTTGGCCAAGCTTTTACAAAAAGAAAAAAAAAGTTCTTTAGGGTAGAAGCAGAAGCATTTTTTTGAGAAACAAAGAAAAGTAGCTTCTCCCAATTTTTTTTGTTTTTTTTTTTAAACAGAATTTAAGAAAATACACTTAGAAGCACTTTTTAAAAGCTTGCTAAAAACTAATTGCTGATCAAAAGTGCTTTTTGAAATAAATTAACCAAACATAAATTACTTTTCACTGGAAGTACTTTTAGAAAAACACTATTAAGAAAAACACTTCTCAAAATAAGTTGATTTTAGAAGTTTGGCCAAACAGTCTATTAGACCAGAATGAATGGAGGATTAACTAATAAAACTGATGTCTCTAATAAAATGATTGGAGAAGAATTTAGTCACTTAATTGCTTTAGTTCGATAATTCTAAAACTAATTACAGTCAGGCATCTCTATAACATCATCCCTATATAATAATCATTTCACTATAATAGTCAATTTTTTTACGGAACGGATGTTAATATTATTTTATAATATATGTTCTTTATAACAACACTTCATTATAGAGCCAAAAAATATCGATACAAGCGAGACTGTTATAGAGAAGTTTGACTTTACCTGCTAATGAATAGGGACATTTAAACTTTAGTTTTAAGTGTCTCGTTCAGAGAAACTGTACATAGTTTGATCACTAATCAGTTTGATATCTCCTATTGAGGGGATCAACTTCTCCAGATTTTCTTAAAAGGGAAATTGTTAAAGAAAAAAATTTGATAATTTCAAATGTCAAACTAGCCATTGACTAATATTACATAAGAGGGGCCCTTTTCTATAATAACATTAATGCTAGGACAACCTTAGATTTAGAGGAGAAGTTGGTTGACATAGCATTTTTCTAATCACCAACTTTCCTTCAAATCTTAATTGCAATGCTTTGTGACTTATCATTACGAGGAATAATATAGTACTAATACGGTCAAATCTCTCGGTAATAATATTTTCATATAATAAACACTTCACTATAAAAGTCAGTTTTTGCAGAATCAATTTTCATATTATGTTATAATATATGTTATCTATAACAACACGTCGTTACAGTATCCAAAAATATTCGGAACAAACGAGGCTGTTATAGAGAGGTTTAATTTGACTGTATCTTACTAAGGGAACTGGTAAAGTTGTCGCCATGTGATCATGAAGTCACTTGTTCGAGCAGTGAAAACAGTCTCTTGCAGAAATTAAGGGTAAGGTTGCGTAGATCATTGTGGACCGGTTCTTCCGAACTCCTCGCATAACGGGAACTTAATGCATCGGGCTGCCCTTTTTCTACCTACCAAGAGATTAACGAAAGAAAAAATAAATAGGTTAAAGTAAACGAATCGACAAAAGCTGAGCCATGATTTGAATGTTATGGATTCCGAGCTTTGCCTCTGAGCCCATAACCTCTCATGGTTACGTTATTGGATTCACAAAAACATATATAATAGATTTTCTAATACAAACATCCGATCTAAAAACGAGGTTTGGCCGCGGCTACTACTCCGCTCCACTACAATTCTTTTGACATTATAAGTATATAACATTAATTTAAGTTTTTATATCTGTCAATCATGGGTTTTGTATCACAGTTACTCTTAATAGTAACATTATTCCAACTAACTTTTCTGGCTGTTAAATACACAATCATTTCATCAATATAACAACTCAACCGATTCATAAATGTTATTGCCGAGTTATTAATTGTAAAGTAGAACGTCATGGATTTCTCATGACTTGTTTTTTAGGAACCAAATTGCTAAAAAAAAAAAAAAAATTAGGCTGAATTCATATCACGTTAGGCACCTTTTTCCTTTTATTTATAAAAGTATTTACAGAAAGTTGAAGACCTTTTATTTATATTTAAATCAAAGTCAGTATTTATTCTTAATTAGTATAGTTGCTCAATGTAGGTAAAGACTCTATACGTTAAGAAATGGTTTGTTTTCATACATCTAAATTCTTACTACAATTGGTAATATAGTCTTAAAGCAAGAATGATATTTTAAGTTTTTCCTTTAAAAAAAAAGAGAGAGTGAGAGAGAAAGAATTACATAAATAGCCGTTCACTCAATTACTTAAACTAAAAACAGCCGAAGAATATATAATATATATATATATATATATATATATATAATTCATGTATGGTATGTGTAGAATCATATACTAAACGTATACCTGCTAGAGAAAATACACCGTGATTCAACTGCGGCCTATTTTTGTAAAGATTTCAAACAACAAAATTAAGTGAAGAGTATGTGCAAGTGAATAGTGTATGAGATATGGGACATCTTAGAGAAACTAACCTAAATAGTTGTTCACCCTAAAAAATAGTCTGATAGATATATAATATATATGTGTGCAGTTGTATAGAATTAATGTGTAATTTATGTATATCGATTAAGCACTGCTAATAATTCGTTCCAATGGCCGATTGTGTAACTTTCCCGATTTTTTACTAGCCGCTCGAGTCCGACAAGAAACCTTACAACTATGGGATCTTTATACAAATGGTCGGCCTTATTCATCGTTTACTTTTTTTTAGCTATATTCACAGATTATACATTGATTATACATAACTATGCATATATAATACAACAATTATGCATATATTATATTTTTACCAAATATTTATAGTTTAAGTAGTTGGATGACCCGCCATTTGAGTTAATTCTTATAAAATTTATATATAAAACTCTGGGGAATTATCTGTAGCATGACATCCTTGGGAATAATTTAAAGGCCAGCTATACTGATACTGAAGTCACATAAATGTAACTATTATTAGAGATAAACCAGTACACTTCTTACAAATGTCTTCTAGCTTTTTCTCTATAAATATTGTTCTTACCTAAAACCAAACATGTTCGCTGGATCTCGCGCATAACGGGAGCTTAGTACACCACACTGCTTTTTCACTTTACATAATTTTAGTACTATAAATACATACAACTCTAAGCTACCAAAACAAAACACACCACACACAAAAGAAACACAAAAAATTATATCACTATATTCAATATGGGAACTCTTTATCAACCCCTTGAATCAACTATCCAAGAACTTAAGGTCACAATTCAAGAAACAAGCTTAGTTTTTCCTTCAGAGGAAACTCAGAAAAAACCTATGTTTTTATCAAATATTGATCAAGTCCTCAATTTTGATGTCCAAACATTGCATTTTTTCCCAGCCAATTCTGAATTTCCACCAGAAATTGTGACAGAAAAACTCCGAAACGCGTTATCGAAAGTTTTAGTTTCATATAATTTTTTGGCTGGGAGGCTTAAGATGAATCACCAAATTGGAAGGTTGGAAATAGATTGTAATGCAGAAGGGGCTGTATTTGTTGTAGCTTCAAGTGAATTAACATTAAAAGAAATTGGTGATTTGGTTTATCCCAATCCTGGATTTAAACAGCTTGTAACTATAAGCATTGATCACTTGGAAAAAGATGATAAACCACTTTGCATTATCCAGGTATGAAACATATCATTTAGGTACTGCTCTCTTCGTTCCAGTTTATATGATACTGTTATTATTTTCGGGGTCAAACAACTTTTGTCTTGATCACAACTTTCTCGTATATATAATTTATTACTTTTAATTATATAAACTAGAATGTTGTGATTTTGTTGTAGTTGAATCAAGCTTCTAATTATGTAAATTTAATTTATTTTTAAAACATTATAAAATGATGTCTAGATTTAGACCGAAAACTAGTATGTTTGGTTTTCGTACTCCAAACAATTTCATTCTTTTTGAAATGGATCAAAGAGTGGTATTACATAGAGACGGCATAAAAGATTTACACTGTCAATACATATATATATATATTTAACAGATTATACAGGTTATTAGTTTATCTTTGTCAGTACATTGTAATGTAAACTCGTTTCTATTTAAGTTGTTTCCTAATTATTATTGATATGGTCAGGGTATAATTGGCTTGCATAAAACCATATATAGGAATTTAATAAAGTTTCATGGACAATAAAATAAATCGCCTATATGTGGCTTTAGTAATTATATCAATAGATCTTATAGAAAGGCACTTATGCCCCCACAAGTTTTCCACTATTAATTATGGTCCCAAAATATTAATTTGTGTCTCTTCTATTTTCTGTGACTTCCTCCTCTTTTTTTTTTTTGTAGAATAATCTTATAATTGTCAAATTCTCATCTTAATATGTCTCTCACTTGAAATTTTTTTGCTAATAATTTTTTTTAAAAAAATATTACGTTTGTCGAATTGTGAAAGAGCTCTGATTGAACTAGTCCTTTTCTCTCCCAAAATAAAAGAGAAGAAGGTAAGAATTAACAATCGGTATTTTTAATAAATATATTGTATTTCCATTAAAAATAACATTAAATGAGTAGCTTTAATTATTGTAATATTGGTCCTAGCTAGAATAGAATTAGCACAGAGCAGTCATTAATTAATTCTCTTCGAGTTTTTACCAAATGCAAACTACTCAATGCTACAAATAATAATGCCAATGTTTTGGACTGCCTTCTATATCAGGATAAATAAATGATGTTCTTTCACATCTTGTCTCATCTTTGTTGTTAAATATATAAAACCAAATGTGAATTTAAGTTGGATTTTATAGTTTAATTCAACCCATTACTTTCAAATCAAATTATATATATACATATGATAAAAATTAACACCTAACAATGTGAAATTTTGTTACTCTTTTGTATTTAATCATTAGTTAGAGAGGATATGAACACGAAATTTTCACTTGATATCCCCCATTTTACTTTTTCATAAACAAATTTGGGGTTATATATACTTTTAAGGTTAAGCCTTCACCTATTACACAACTTTCCTAGCTTTTCAAACACAAGGTTAATATGGTAAAAATTTTCCTGCACATCGTGTTTACACCAATCCAATGGACACATGACAAGTGTCTTCATATACACTCTAATAATACATAATTTTCGCCTTAATTTATTACTTAATCATACTAATAAACATACTTTGGTGTAAACACCCGGTGCAGGTAAATTCTTCCCGATTAATATTGATCTTAAGATTAAGGTCCATAATTTACTTATTGAGACCCATAGGCATTAAATTCCATGTGCATGCTAAATTACATATCATTGTCAAGCCACATTAAATGATCATAAATGGGATTGAGAACCATATTTCTTCTCCAAAGCCACAAGATTTGGTCATGCGACAGATATAACCATTTATATTTTTAGAATCATTATACAAATAGTCGGCCAAAATTACAATTTATTTTTCTTTTACAATCAGACCTCTTTATAACAACATCTCTATATAACAACACTTTACTATAAAAGTCAAATTTTTTCGAAACCAATTTTCATCTTATGTTTTAATATATACGTTCTCTATAACAGCACTTCGCGATAACATCCAAAAATATTCGGAACAAACGAGGATGTTTTAGAGAGTTTGACTGTACATAAATTATACATGGTTGAACACATGACTACAACAACAACAACAACAACATACCCAGTAAAATCCCACTAAACACATGACTCTCTCTCTATATATATATTATACGTCCGCCGCCGTATATTTTTAATTTAAACAGTTGGATGAGCAATTTTTCTAATTGTTTTTACCTCTCTTTTAGGTGACATCATTTAAGTGTGGTGGTTTTGCAATGGGCACATCAACAAATCACATAACCTTTGATGGAACAAGCTACAAGATTTTCTTACAAAACTTAGCTTCTCAAGCATTTGGTGATGACAAGCCCTTAGCTATTGTCCCATGCAATGATCGTTCTCTTTTAGCCTCTCGATCGCCGCCACATGTCGATTTCCCACATCCTGAATTACTCAAATTGGAAGTCCCTATAGGTGAAGAACTAAATCCTACAGTATTTGAAACCCTAGAAGAAGAACTTGTGTTCAAAATATTTAAGCTTAATTCAAGTGACATTAGTTCATTGAAGGACAAGGCAAAAGACGAAAATGCCCCTCATGCAAAAGTTACAAGTTTTAATGTTGTGACTGCTTACGTATGGAAATGCAAGGCATTATCTTTTGATGATGAGAACAATTCAGAGAGAATTTCCACTGTTTTATTTGCTGTTGATATAAGGCCAAGGCTAAATCCACCATTACCAAAATCATACACTGGAAATGCTGTTTTGACTTCCTATGCATCCGCCACGTGTCACGAGCTCGAAGAATGGCCATTTTGTAAAATTGTGGCTATGGTATCAAAAGGGGCTATGAGAATGACTGATGAATATGCTAGAAGTGCAATAGATTGGGGAGAATTTTATAAGGGATTTCCAAATGGAGAATTTTTAATTTCTTCTTGGTGGAGATTAGGGTTTTCTGAAGTGGAATACCCTTGGGGAAAACCTAAATATAGTTGTCCAGTGGTTAGCCATAGAAAAGATATTATATTGTTTTTCCCTAATATTGATGATGGTATTACAAGCAGCAGCAATGGTGGGCTCAATATTTTGGTTGCTCTTCCTGCCAAACAGATGGAGAAATTTGAATCCTATTTTCATAAGTTTTTGTTGCCTTAAGATAATACTTTTTTTTTAAAAAAAAATTTGAAAGATTCTTATATATATGTTGTAAACATGATGAGTGTTGAAAGTTATTTGTATGGTGCTTCTAAAACTATTATTATTATAAAGGATGATTTGTACAATTTTTTTTTCTTTTTGGAAAGGGCTTATTGTAATAAATGACGGAATTTGATATATGGTTGTTTATATAATATTTAAAGATCTTGGAGTGCATACTTGTGGATGATGTGTTACGCGGGTAATTTTCGACTTTTCCTTATTTAGTAAAAATTGCATGGGGCGCCCTATTTGGTCGCCCCCATTTGACCTATATCCACAATTTTAAAATTATTTAACATATACTTTAATTTTGACAACTTCAGATCCTACAACCTATACGCTCCTTTCTTCCTCCTCTTCTTTGCCTTCTCTTCTTCTTTTCTCTCTCAAACATGTTATCCTGTAAGTTACACATGTTATCGTTTCTGGAAATTGGACAAATCGACAAATCAAAAAGAAAGAAAGACTCGCTACTACCTCTCAAATATTAATATATCCCAACACAAAGTACGTAAATAATAAAAATGGTCTTAGGAGGTCGTAGCTATAAAGTTTATAATAAAATCTTGAAGTTGGGGACTGTAGGGCTGTGATGACCCCAGGGGTCATCTTGTGCTTTAAGACTTTATTCCATACTTATCAGCTTTAAGAATCTTATAATTTTCCTCCTGGATTTGCGTGCAGAGTCCGGATGTGATTCCGGAAAGCAATTATATGAAAACTAGAAGAAATAATAATATTTGAAAATTTAAAGGTATTTTAGTTGACTTTGGTCAATATTTTGAGTAAACGGACCCGGACCCGTGTTCTGACAGTCCCGATGGGTCCGTCGTAAAATATGGGATCTGGGCGTATGTCCGGAATCGGATTCCGAGATCCATAGCCCGAGAAATGAATTTTTGACTAAAATTGAATTTCAGAAAAATCTATGGTTTTAAAGTACGTGCTTAATGCTTGATTTTGATGGTATCGGACTGCCCGTATTTTGGTTCCGGAGCCCGATACAGGTCCGTACTAATATCTAAACCATGTCTTTGAAATTTGGTGAGAAACGGAGTTTATATGACGTGATTTGGACCCTCGGTTGAGAAAATAGAGACTTTAAGTGTTCTTAAGAATTTCATTGATTTTGATGCTAAATCCGTTGTTTTAGGTGTTATTTTTAGCGATTTGATTGCACGAGCAAGTCTGTATGATGTTGTTAGACTTGTATGCATGTTTGTATTGGAGCCTCGAGGGCTCGGGTGAGTTTCGGATAGGCTTCGGGATGTTTTGGACTTAGGAAATTCTGGTTTTCTGCAGTTTCAACAATTGCTGGTTTCCTTCTTCACGTTCGCGAAGCTTCTCACGCGAACACGAAGATTAAACTTGTCGGGGGAGACTTTCTTCTTCACGAACGCAAAGGACTGGTCGCGAACGTGAAGCATTGGGGGTGGTACCCTTCGCGAACACGATCAGTCTCCCGCGAACGCGATGGTTTAAGGGACCTGGGGGAGGGGGTCAGTAACCTTCTACACGACCGCGACACTTGGCTCGCGAACATAGAGGCTTGGGGGAAGAATGCCTTCACGAACGCGTGGGTTACCTCGCGAACGCGTAGGCCAATAAGGCCACAGCTTCGCGATCGCGACAGGCCTCTTGCGAACGCGATTTAGGCCTGTCTAGTGCTTTAAGCAGAATCCAAAATCGGGACTTAGTCCCAAACTTCATTTTTCAACCATACAACTCGACCTTGGGCGATTTTTGAAGAGGGATTTCAGCACCCTATCATAGGTTTGCACCTTTTAACTTGTATTCTTCGATTTACATCTTTTTTTAATGAATTCCTAATCTTTAATCTTGCTCTTTAAGGGTAAAAATTAGAGATTTTGAGGGAGTTGAGAATTTTACAAACTTGGGGATTTAGACCTCGATTTAGGGTCAGATTCTGGAACTAATTATATATTCGGACCCGGGGTCGGATTTTAACTTTTTTTGGGAAAATTTGGGAAATCAGTAATTATTCATTAAAGTTGATTCCTTTAGCGATAAATGATGGTATTAATCTATTTGTGACTAGATACGAGTGGGTTGGAGGTGAATTCTAAGGGAAAAGCGGTACTTGAGCAGTGAGTGGCCTGCGAATCGAGGTAAGTGTCGTGTCTAACTTTGGCTTGAGGGAATATGTATTATGTGTTCACTTGCTACGTGTTTGGTTGTTAAATACGAGGTATAGGTGAGGTGAAGAGCATCTATGAATTGTTGTCGAGTCATAGCATGCGAGTGAAATTCTATTCTTGTCCATTTTGTGACCTTAAATTCCAATATCCATGCTTAGCGTGTTATCTGAAATGTTGGTGGCATATCTGATTTACTGAGATTTGGTAATTCTCGAATATTAATTCAAGGTTGAGTTTTATATTGTGATATTAATTATGGATAAAACACTGGTTTCTTTGTGATATTCCTATCTATCCGTTGTTGTTGAATTCTGTGATTTTTGAGGAGGAGTGTAAAGCACGAAGAGTGACGTCGTGCATGCATTATTTATATTGTGAGGAAGAGTGTAAAGCACGAAGGGTGATGTCGTGCCGTGATATGTGAGTGTTAATTCACGAAGGGTGATGTCGTGCCATGATTTATGAGTGATAAAGCACGAAGGGTGATACCATGTATATTATGAGAGGTTTAAAGCACGAAGGGTGATGTCGTGCCGTTCAATTTATTTATTGGTGAGGTTGAGAGTGTAAAACACGAAGGGTGATGCCGTGCAGTTTTCCTTGCTGTTTAATTGCTTAATTCATTTGAGGAATTCTGTTTAATTCTTTTTTTTTATTTTATTATTCTCACTCATTATATTGTAATCCCCCTCTGTATGTCCCCTCCCATTATTTTCTATTTTGTTACCTTAATTACTGTTGTTGCCTCTAGCATGATTATATTGTTCAGGTTATATGTGGGTGTCTTATCCTAGCCTCATCACTACTTCGCCGAGGTTAGGCTCGATACTTACCAGTACATATGGTCGGTTGTACTGATGCTGCACTCTGCACTTTTTGTGCACATCCAGGTATCGGCCTTAGCTGACTCTGAGATCGTAGCTGGCATTGCTTAGGAGACCTGAGGTAGATATGCCGACGTCCGTAGATTCCTGGAGTCCCCTCCTTGGTTTTTCATATACTGTTTTCTTTAGTTTCATAAACAACTGTATTTCTTCATTTTAGCCAAATATTTGTAGTTATTCTTAGTAGTCCATGATTTGTGACACCAGACCTAGGGTAGCTAGACATATAGATTTCGCTTGTGCATTTATATTTATGCAAGTTTTATTTCTTACTTTACTTATTATGCCTTGAGTTGTAGAAATTCTCAATATTTTGTAAGATTTTTAAGTCGTAAACTTCTAATGTTGGCTTGCCTAGAAAGTGCAGTTTTAGGCGCCATCACGGTCCCGACAGTGGGAATTCAGGTCGTGAAAAGTTGGTATCAGAGCACTAGGTTTCTTAGGTCTCGCAATTCACGGACAAGCTTAGTAGTCTGGGGAATGTCACGCCCCCTTTTTCCCTCTCCTTTCGGATGGGTCAGGGTTTTTGACATTATTGGGACAACTCGTTTCCTTTTGGGAAAAAGGGTATATAAGGAATTGAAGACGCCACCTAACGAATTAAAGTGCGTTAGGGCACCTACTAAGGGTCACTATAACACAGATTTGAATTACCAGAGATTGGGTAAGGGCTTGAAATTACTTCAAAGGTAAGGTGTTAGGCACCTCTCAAAGTCAACAAATATGGTTCCCGGCCAAACAAGCTTTATGAATTTAAACAAGTAGCAAATAAGCTTAAACAAATAAAGGTTTTGAAAAGATCTGCAGTCTAAGCACAGATGTGAAATAAAGTATTAGAAGATTTAAAGTCTAAGCACATATATAAGGTATTGAAAGATTTACAGTCTAAGCACACATGTGTAAGGGATAGGGGAATCTTAGATTGTTTATCCTATAGGATCACATCAATGCAATGCCCGGTAATCACTCCTTAGAAAGGGGCTACACGTGGCATTAGCGCACTGGTCATCATATCCATATCTACCCTTTCCCACCCCTTAGCGGTTATTTAAGCGAGTGTTGTTTAACGACCTCTACGCGTGCTGTTACCCGTCCCTTCTTAATGGCCCTGGAGGAAATTAGGACCTCTACCTATAGGCAGTTCTAGACAGACCCCTAAGGTTTAAAAGGGGAAAATACTAGGCGACTGGCAAGAACAAATAGGACTTTAGCAAATAAAGGCAGGAAAGAACAATTAAGAGGCTCAGATTTATCTCCACAGATAATGCACGTAAACAAAATGACTCAAACACAAACAAGAGGCATTTTTATTAGACAGGATCCTAAAGCATGATGTCTAAGTGAATATCACAACACATAAGATATGATGTTTCATTTTCTAAACCCATAAGCAGGGGCCCTATTTTGAAGACAAAAAGGTATTTTGAAAAATCGGAAAGATCTTTAAGGAAAACAATAAAATAACTCATGAGACTCTTAGATTTGTGATCTGTTACAGATCTAAGAAGTCAAGAGCTAAAATTAGGGTTTGAGAGAGAGAACCCAAAGATAGAGAGAATCGGGCTTAGAAACCATAGGTTTAGCCGAAATTAGAGAGATCTTACTCGCACGGCCAAGGGTGGCCTGCGAACGGCAAGAATCAGGCCATAGGTGTGAGTTGAATAGCCGCTGGTCCCTTGAGGACCTTAGGGTAGCAAGAATCTGGCGTGTGAGGGAGTCATGGAGGCTAGGGGTGGTGGTGGAGCCACCATTGTTACCGGCGAGCTAACGGCCGGTGAGATGAGCTTAGGTTTTAGTAGAGAGAGCTTGAGAGAGATGAGAGAATGTAACGGCGGAGCAGAAGAGAGAATGGTAATGAGGGTTTGGGGGGGGGGGGGTAGTCTTTTAAGGTTAATTAAGATAAGAGGAGATCTGGTCTGTTGATCAAAATTGATCAACGGTCCAGATTAAACAAGACATTGGGTCGGGTGGAATTAGTGGATTGTGCCTGGTATTTGGGTTGTTTTAATCAGCTGGGTCTGTTTTAATTTAGGCCATAGTTAAAATGAAGATGGCTATTTATGAAATACCCAATTAAATTACCTAAAATAATTAGTAAAAATAGCTAATAATTATAAAAAATGAACTTTAAGCATAGAAAATAATTTAACATGATTATTTAGTATTTTAAAATACAAATGACTAATTTCTGATAAAAATAATGCAAAATTATATGCTTGGGCTATAATTGCAAAGTTATTGCAATTATAGCCAAAATGTGCCAATTTGGTTAATTGTGAAATAAATTGGTCTTAATAGGACCATAAACAATAACTAAAATCAAGAAATGCTTTTGAAATCATTTGTGATGTAATTTTATAATTATTTATTGGAAATAAAATGCTACATAAATTAATAAGAATATAGGAAAATTATGGAAAAATATCAATTACTATTAATGAATGATTTTGAGGTATATATGCAATTTTAAAATATTTTGGGAAAAATTGGGTATCAACAGCTGCTCCTCTTTACCTGGAAAGGATGAAAGAGTTGTCGGGTAAAGGTATGATGACCAATTTTGACCGAGCGAAACGGTTAGATAGATTTAGGGCCGCACCCTGGTTTCTGAGCTGCCTACATATTCCCGATTTTACAAGAATCAGGTCGTATGTAGTTCCGGATTCATCGGCGAAGTATACCGATAAGGTCATCAAAAGAACGGATGCAATATCTAGGGCTGGATGAATGAACGATTTACTGGAAAGGTTAGGTTTGATGTGGCTGGGAGAACTGGAACGGGATCGCTCCTGCTGGGATAGCCGTTGCTCGCCGGGTTACCTGCAAAGAACAATACTTCAAGTGTATATTGTGCATAAATTTAAACATGATGCAGGTTCCCGTTGGACTATGAAAGTTGTCTTCAGACGGTTAGGGATGACATCCTCAACCATGATGTCCTGGGCCATGAGTTGTTTGATAAGAGATTCACAGGACATGAAATGATGTTCTCGGGCCATAAAGATGGTGCCTCTGAACTATGATGCCTTTGAATAATGATATGCAAAATTGAGAGAGATCCTTAGTCCATGACATGGTGTCTTCCGGCTATGAGGATGGTGCCGTTAGACTATGACGCCTTTGGACAGGTTGGTGATATTTCAGCCCATGAAATGTAGTAATATGAATTCCACAAGGCAGAGCTTAGTCTTGGGAAATGGAGGGAAGAGCTTAGCCCGAAAGAGAAGCGAAGTAAATAATGCTTGAGAGACAGCGCTTAGTCTCGGTGAAAAGCAAATTGGAGGCAGAGCTTAGCCTCATGCAAGTATGGAGACAGAGCTTAGCCTCATGCAAGATGTGGAAGGCAGAGATTAGCCTTATGCATAATGGAGGCTGAGCTTAGCCTTATGCAGGATGAAGGCAGAAATTAGCCTTATGCAAATTGAGGCAGAGCTTAGCCTCATGCAAAATGGAGACAGAGCTTAATCTCATTCATAGATGTGGAAGGCAAAGATTAGCCTTATGCAGAATGACCGCAGAGATTAGCCTTATGCAAGAGAAGGCATAGATTAGCCTTATGCAAGATGGAAGGCAGAGATTAGACTTATGCAAATGGAGGTAGAGCTTAACATCATGCAGATAGGAAGGCAACAGTTAGCCTTATGCAGATGGAGGTAGAGCTTAACCTCATGCAGATAGGAAGGAAGCTGTTAGCCTTATGCAGATGGAGGCAGAAATTAGCCTCATGGAAAATGCGGGACAGAGCTTAGTCCCATGCAAGATGAAGGCAGAGCTTAGCCTTATGCAAATGAAGGCAGAGATTAGCCTTATGCAAGAGAAGGCAGAGATTAGCCTTATGCAAAATGAAGGCAGAGATTAGCCTTATGAAAATGAAGGCATTGATTAGCCTTATGCAAAATGAAGGCAGAGATTAGCCTTATGAAAATGAAGGCATAGATTAGCCTTATGCAAGAGAAGGCATAGATTAGCCTTATGCAGATGGAGGTAGAGCTTAACCTCATGCAAAATGCGGGACAGATCTTAGTCCCATGCAAGATGAAGGCAGAGCTTAGCCTTATGCAAGATGGAAGGCAGATATTAGCCTTATGCAAAATGAAGGCAGAACTTAGCCTTATGCAGAAGATTAAATAGTAAATGACAGTAGAATTTCTTAGCTGGCAGCAGACTTTGATATTGTGATTATTGTGAGCATTGTGACTACGGAGCATTGTTTGTTCGTGATGATAGTATATGTCGGCAAGTGCGATGGTTTCGAGGATTGTGATTTTGAACATGTCCGTTCTTTGTTCCTGCATCCAAAGAAAAATCGTGAGTTTTGTAGATTGGGGAGGTTGGTTCGTATCCCCGCTGGCTTTGCTTGACTCGTTCTGCTCGGTCTGATGATCCTGTTTAAATTATCGGGGTAGCATTTGCTAAACAAAGCTATATTTTGAAAATAAGCATGCATGATTTTGTAAAGACATAATATGAAATATATTTCAAGAAATTTAGATGAACCGGCGACTGTGACACGGTTCAAGACATTGCAACCTCTCATGCTATGGAATTTTGAGGTTCCTCCTCAAAATTCTGCCCCAGTTTGATGGGTTGACGACTCTGGCGGTTGCACATGCTGCGGTAGGTTGAACTTGCTTCGGAATTTNCGAACCCATAGGGATGCCTACGTATCCCCTCTTAAACGAGAATCAGGTCAGGCGTAGTTCAGTTTACATCATAAAGAATTACACATAGTATCGTTTGACTGCATCTGAATTGATTGGCTTTGGCCAGACTTCTCCGTCCATTTCTGCAAGTATTAGAGTTCCTCATGTCAATACTTGGTGAACCATGTATGGACCTTGCCAGTTGGGAGAGAATTTCCCTTTGGCTTCATCTTGATGTGGAAATATGTTCTTTAAGACCAGCTACCCTGGTGTCAACTGTCTTGGTTTGACTCTTTTGTTGAAGGCTCTAGTCATTCTGTTATGATAAAGCTGTCCATGACATACTACATTCATTCTTTTCCCGTCTATGAGGGCTAGTTTCTCATAACGACTTTTTACCTACTCTGAATCGCTGAGCTCAGCTTCTTGTATGATCCTTATGGAAGGAATCTCCACTTCGGCGGGAATAACAGCTTCCGTGCCATAAACCAACAGGTAAGGAGTTGCCCCAGTTGACGTATGGACTGTGGTGCGGTATCCCAGTAAGGAAAATGATAACTTCTCGTTCCACTGCTTGTGTTTTTCTATCATCTTTCTCAATATCTTCTTGATATTCTTGTGCTTAATTTTGGAAGTCTCGCACATAGATTTCATCAGGTCATTGTTGAGGTTGGAGTCGTTGTCGGTGATGATCGATTCTGGAACTTCGAACTGACAAACAATACGGTCGCGGACAAAGTCTGCCACAAATTTCTTAGTTACTTATTTATAAGATGATGCTTCGACCCATTTAGTGAAATAATCAATTGCTATCAAGATGAACCTGTGTCCATTTGAGGCGGTAGGCTCAATCGGTCCAATGACGTCCATTCCCCAGGCGGCAAATGGCCATGGTGAGCTTGTTGCATTGAGCTCGTTTAGGGGTACCTTTATCATATCTGCATGTACCTGGCATCGGTAGCATTTTCGGACATACTGGATGCTGTCCGTTTCCATGGTCATCCAGAAATAACCGGCTCTGAGTATCTTCTTGGCCAAGACAAAACCATTCATATGTGGGCCACAGGTCCCAACGTGCATATCTTCTAGTAGTTTGGAGGCTTCCTTTGCATCGACACATCTCAATAATCCCAGATTGGGAGCTAACCTGTACAGGGTTCCTCCGCTGTGAAAGAAACTGTTGGACAATCTCTAAAGCGTGCATTTTTTAGTGTGATTTGCAAGCTCTGGGTACTCTCCCTTTGACAGTTATTCCTTGATATCATGGAACCATGGCTTTCCGTCTTCAATGTGGGCACAATGTGCCGGTTGTCTATGGATCTTTACTGGAATAGGATCAATGAAGTTCTTAAGTGGATGTTGTATCATGGATGATAGAGTGGCCAGTGCATCGGCAAACTCGTTCTGAATTATGGGGACGTGCCGAAATTCTATCTTTGTGAACCTGTTTCTCAATTCCTGCACGTGGTGTAGATACGGAAGTATCTTGGAATTCTTGGTAGCCCATTCTCCTTGTACTTGGTATATTAGCAGGTCTGAATTAGAAATTACTAGCAACTCTGAATATTCATGTAAATGGCCATGTTGAGCCCTAGGATGCAGGCTTCATACTCTGCCATATTGTTGGTGTAGGGGAATCTGAGTTTAGTAGATACCGGATAATGTTGGCCAGTTTCCGACACCAAAACTGCTCCAATACCGACCCCTTTGAAATTGGCTGCTCCGTCAATGAACATTCTCCAGCCTTCATAGGATTCATCAATGTCTTCTCCTACGAATAATACTTCTTCATCAGGAATATATGTTTTCTGAGGTTCGTATTCTCCTCCCACAGGGTTCTCGGGAAGATGATCTGCAAATGCTTGTCCCTTGACCGCTTTCTGAGTCACATACACGATGTTGGAGTCACTTAGCAGAATTTGCCACTTGGCCAGCTTGCCAGTGGGCATGGGCTTCTGAAAGATATACTTTAAGGGATCCATCCTTGATATGAGATATGACGTGTAGGCACAGAAGTAGTGCCTCAACTTCTGGGCTACCCAGGTTAGAGCACAGTAGGTACGCTCCAGTAAAGAATACCGTGCCTCGTATGGAGTGAACTTCTTACTTAGATAATAGATAGCATGTTCCTTGCTTCCTGTCTCGTCGTGCTTCCCCAGAACACAGTCGAAAGCTCCATCTAATATTGCAAGGTAGAGTAGCAAGGGTCTACCTGGCTCGGGCGGGACCAAAACTGGTGGTGTTGACAAGTATTCCTTGATTCTGTCGAAAGCTTTTTGACAATCCTCGGTCCATTTAGTTGCAGCATCCTTTTTTAGCATCTTGAATATCGGTTCACATATGACCGCAGTCTGGGCTATGAACCAACTGATGTAGTTAAGGCGCCCCAGGAAACTAATCACATATTTCTTGTTCTTTGGCGGTGGTAATTCTTGGGTGGCTTTGACTTTTGACGGATCCAGTTCTATTCCTCGGCGGCTGACAATGAACCCAAGCAATTTCCCGGCAGGAACCCTGAATGCACACTTCGTGGGGTTTAATTTTAGGTTGTATTTTCGCAACCTATTGAAGAACCTCCTCATACCTACTATATGGTCGGTGGTTTTCTTGGACTTGATAATGATATCGTCCACATATACCTTGATCTCTTTATGTATCATGTCATGTAATATAGTGGTCATAGCCCTCATATAAGTGACCCCGACATTCTTTAAGCCGAATGGCATCATTTTATAATAGTAGACTCCTCACGACGTGATGAAAGCTGTTTTCTCAGCATCTTCGTCGTCCATCCAAATTTTATGGTATCCGGCAAAACAATCCACGGACGACTGAAGTTCATGCTTCGCACAAATTGTCAATCAGGATGTGTATGTTTGGAACGAGAAATCATCCTTTGGACTGGCCCGATTGAGATCCCGGTAGTCGACACAAACCCTGACCTTCCCATCCTTCTTCGGTACTGACACGATGTTGGCTAACAATGTCGGATATTCAACTACCCTGAGAATCTTGGCGTTGATTTGCTTAGTAACTTCCTTTTTGATTTTCAGACTCATGTCGGGCTTGAACTTTCTGAGCTTCTGTTTTACCGGCGGGCACATTGGATTGGTTGGAAATTTGTGAGCCACAAGAGATGTACTTAGACCAGTCATGTCATCGTACGACCATGCAAATATGTCCTCATACTCTTTCAAGAATTGGGTGTATTCGTTTTTCTCTGATGGAGACAAATGGATGCTGATGCGAGTTTCTTTGACAGTGTCTGAATCTCTCAGGTTGATTACCTCAGTTTCCTCCATGTTGGACTTAGGTCTGTTCTCGAAATCCTCAACTTCTCTGACAATTTCATCGGGTATGACATCCTTTTCTTCTGAATCGCTGTCCTTTTGTTGCGTTGTTTCATCGCATGTCACAATCATTGGTTCATCAGGACAGGAAATAGTAATGCTGTATATATAAAAGTAATGAGAGAAAAACATTAAATAAATAAATACTGATTCATTGAAACGTAAAATCGATTTTGATAATTTAAAAAAAACAACTTTGGAACATCGGAATTTTATTGGAAAACAAAAAATGCGAAACGGAAATCATTTGCAAAAATGAAATAAATAATGCTGTTCAGCCTTGCTATCCCGGGACTCATCGAGCCCTGGATGGTCTGACGGTCCAATTCTTGAGGAATGATCCCTTGCTCACAGCTTGGCTGATAGGGCCTTCCTCTTCCTCCTCCTCAACAATAACACAACAGTCCATGCCTTCGTCTTCCAGGAATAGATTCATTCTGAACCTGAGTACCTTGATTGTCAGGATCTTCTGTTCGTTCAGCTGTCATTGTGTTTTCCTTTCTTATATTGCTCAAATTTTCCATTTTTCCTTTGCCCTTGCCTTTAAGTGGAATAGGAGGAGGAGGAGGAGGTGGAGGGCCTCTGGATCTTGTGTGATATGATGATGATGCCAAAATGCACGAACCAACCTTTGGGTAGGGGAATTATCAAAAGAAAGATAACAAGAACAAAAACAAAAGGTAGCCAAGTCAGTGAGGATCATGACAAAATATTGCAGTATTTAAACACATAGTGCAGGAATATAAAAGCGTGTCCTAATTTGGGAGCCTCGTTGTGCCCGAGGTAGGCCTAGCGACAAGTTGATTTGTAGAACTTAGATGCCAAAATCCCTCATTTCATTAATGTAATAAGCAGGAAATAGAGTCACTAATGGCCATTGGCCTTATTAAATTGATAAAAAGCAAAAAGGAAATCCTATCCTACTTGGTCCCAGCAGGACCTTCCCCAGACTCGGCATCCTTGATCCCATTGAACAAGTTCCCTAGCTCACACAGTCCCAGCAGATTTCTTGGCACGTTTATTATCACTAGAGGAAAGGTCTTCCCACCAGTTCAGGAGCTTTGGATGGATATAGTTGACCATGCCGAATCTAGGGACTTCGTGCCTCATATTTCTGCAAGACAAACATATTTAGGCCCTTACCCCCGCCAGACTCGACTATTTATACACTTATGATTAGCATACAAGCATTTATTTCTCCAAATAAATGCACAAAACGTGATTGTGTCCGTTAGAATTATGAAAACCCCGGTGGACTTGGACAAGGCTGTCTTAAAGGGTTATTGTGTGGACAACACATTAACGCAGCTAGGTTTGACCATGATGCATGCACAATATAATAGAGTAAGGTTTCTACAGGGTCTTAGACTAGTACCCTTGAGCAGACAGCTTAAGGGGGAAGGCACGGAACCATCGACTGCATCGCTGATCGACTGGTTTTACCGCAAATAAGACTTTCTGAATTTAAGGGTGATATGAAATAGGAAGAGCGCAACCACTCATCAAGCGTTGCTATATGATTTGTATTGGTACGAGTGGAATATGATGTTGAGCATGAGTATGCAACAATGAATAAGCAATAAAGGCATGTTGACATATATTTGCATGTTGTGAAATCAGTAAATACAACAATTGTAATTTAAAAGCGATTACAAAGGGAAACAAGGAAACATGTCAGTTTTGTTTTTGAGAAAGATAAAATACTTGAAATAAATAAACAATTAATTTCACATAAATGGGAAAGGAAAAGGGAAAGGGAAAGGGTGCAAATATTAACAAAGGTATAAATTCACAAAGCAGTTTGAAATGGTAGAAGCCTAAATTCCCCAGTAGAGTCACCATGCTGTCACGCCTCCTTTTGCCCTCTCCTTTCGGATCGATCAGGGTTTTTGACATTATTGGGACAACACGTTTCCTTTTGGGAAAAGGGGTATGTAAGGAATTGAAGAGTCTCCACCTAACGAATTAAGGTGCGTTAGGGTACCTACTTAGGGACATTATAACACAGATTTGAATAACCAGAGATTGCGTGAGGGCTTGAAATTACTTCAAGGGGAAGGTGTTAGGAACCCCTCAAAGTCCACAACTGTGATTCCCGGCCAAAAAAGCTTTGTGAATTTAGACAAGTAGCAAATAAGCTTAAGCAAATAAAGGTTTTGAAAAGATTCGCAGTCTGAGCACACATGTGAAGTAAAGTTTGAGAAGATTTAAAGTCTAAGAACATATATAAGGTTTTGAAAGATTTACAGTATAAGCACACATGCGTAAGGGATATGGGAGTCCTAGGTTATTTATCCTATAGGATCACATCAATGCGATGACAGTTAATCACTCCTCAGAAAGGGGCTTTACGTTGCATTAGTGCACCGGTCATCATTTCCATATCTACCCTTTCCCACCCCTTAGCGGTTATTTAAGCGAGTGTTGTTTAACGACCTCTTCGCGTGCTGTTACCCGTCCCTTCTTAATTGTCCTGGATGAAATTAGGACCTCTACCTATAGGTAGTTCTAGACAGACCCCTANATATCTAATCTTAATATGTTAAATTTTTATCTTACTCTTAATAGATTCTATTTAAGAAAATTAAAAACAACAAAAATATTCACATTCTTAGAATATAAGATTTTTTCTATGTTTAAATAGAAGACAATATATATATACATATATATGTATATTATATAATATATATATATATATATAGACATGTGTATTTTATCTTTTTTTTTATTCAATAAAAAAAAAAAATAATAATAATAATAAAAACGGGAAAAAATAAAAAGACCACCCAAACAC
>MDKI01161891.1:0-103549 GCA_005239505.1 Nicotiana paniculata | reverse complement strand
TTGTCTAGCGGGTTCAACGTTAGACGCCATCACGGCTCGATGGTGGGATTTCGGGGCGTGACAGACTATGTGTCTCGTTTCACTCTAAAACTCTCCTGAACCTGACACCAAGAACCCCAAAAAGTCACATAACCACATTATTACACAGGGTTCCAATAAATAGGGTATCATGGCTAATACACTCAAAACGACTAGTCGGGTCGTTACATGGACCTTACCTCCAAATATATGGTGGATAAATAATTGATTTTCCAAAATTACAATCAATTGATTCCTGTAAAATGAGTGAAGTTAGACCTGTGATGAAATTCCAATTGCCTATCCATAGTTGGTAGATAATTGGATATACAAAAACGGTGTGAAATGAACCAACTATACAAATAATTGATTCTAAGGCAATTATGTAAGCAGTTTGGGTACATCTTCCAGAAATAAAATAACCTTCATCTAGAAAGTAAGTGTATCCTCCCTTTGAAATATTATAAAAACCAGATGTGTGTGGTACAAGTTGTCTTCAATTTAGCTTTGACAATGAGCAAAGAACAAGTTGAAGACATTAATGACTAAAATCCTTGTAGTTGACTAATATTGTTGCCTCTGAATAATGTAGCTGGCAAAAGAGATGTAGCTTATCTTGGTGTCGTTATTCAGAAAATAGTGGAGAGGAATTGGACTTGTAGCAACTGGTAATTGGTGTAGAAACCAGATATTTCATTCTCCAATGTAAGATTTATGCAGTATGTATACTTCTAGAGTTGAACTCTGGTAACAGTAGTGGTATGGTGGCCAAGGTTTGAGCCCCTAGTTGTGTCCTTGTGAGGCCCTAAAATTTGAAGCCTGAGTGTCGACCTGATGTACACAAAATTGTGTGTGGCATTGGAATGATTACCAAGATAGACCCTAAAAGACTGAAGCATTTCCAATAGATTGAGCATCTGGCATCCTAATACCACACCTTGGAAATGCACCAATAATCTGGACCTGTCAATTGTACTTGCAAAAATCAAAAAATAGATTAGTAGTAAAGGGGCACCATTGTCTTACTTCCAAGTAATGGTTGTGGCATTACTGATAGTAGAGCAGAATTGTTGTATTCTATGACCATTGTTGTTGTTGTTCTTGTGCGTATGAATATGAAGTGTTGCTCTCAGGTTCTTGTGGCATCTGAAAGGTTGTCTAGTGAAGTTATAGTTGGTGGGATGAGGTAGTTGCTTCTGCAGATAAATGTTACAGAATCCTCTCTTCAAAATTGCAAGAGGTTTATGGGATACTGTGAACCTTTGACTAACACCCAGATATGAGCCTTGACATTGCTAATACCACATACTGATTGTAAGTCAAATGATTGAGTATACCATAGTGAATTGTACCTGCAAAAAAGGAAGCAAAATTATTGAAAACGGTATTTGTGGTGATGGCTATATGCTTGCATTTTTCTTTGGATTTTGTAAGGGGTGCTTAAAATTAAGGGAAGGGGGAAGTCTGGGAGAAGGAAGCAGTGTCTGATACAATTGTAGTTGAGCTTACAAGACTGGGAGGGATGAGGATGAAATGAAGGTTGTATGTTATTGTTGGAGTAGTGTATTGGTAGTTGTAGGTATGGTAGGTTAAAATATATTGATTGGGTGACTATTAGGTGTGAGAGGATCACACTACAACTCTTATTATAACATTGGATTTTTAGAAGTTTTCTTAGAGAACTTGCACAAAAGAACAAACATGTTAGTGAAAAATTGGATTGAGTGTCCATTTCCAAGAATGTTGGAGTTTGGTCTTTCATGGATTTGGATATATGGGGACTGTAGTGATGTAGTTTTAAGAATTTTGTTTTAGCCATAACCATGAGAAGAAGTAGAATCAAGGTGAGGTGGTGGGATGATTCTGTGTGTTTTCTTGTTCCTAAAACCAGGGGCATTCAGGAAGTCCCGTTGAATTTGACCCCTGATATGAGTAGGCAATGTGCTGACACTGATGAAGTGAGTTAATACGGTCAATTCATGGATAAGATTGGACAAAGAGTCTACATGATAGTTGGTTTCTCTGTATACATGTGAGTAATTAACTTCCTCACATTGAAGACATAGATTTCTCAGCTTTTTGCAGATTCATTTTTAAGGCCCAAGGAGGATCAAAGTTGGTTGCCAGCCAATTGATCAAAATATCTGAGTCTGTTTCAAGGTGAATTTTGTTGTACCCATTGGAAATACACCACTGGATACCAATGAAAGCAGCTTCTGTTTCTGCAAGGTTGTTGGTACCCTCACCCAAAGGACATGCAATTTCTTGAAGAAACTCCCCTAGGTGATTTTTAATGATGCCCACATCACCTATCTTACCTAGATTAGTCAATGCACTACCATTAGAGTTGACTTTAACAAAATTGGAATTTGGTTTAGTCCAAATAACATGTTGAATGGCAGAGCAATTATTGACATCCTGGATGATAGGATAAATATCCACCCATCTTTGAGGCCATATGATAGCAGGGTAAGTTGCATGAAGCAGCAAGTGAATGTCAGAGTTAGTGGAAAAAAGGACTCTAGTTATAGAGGACTTATTTCCTCCATACTTTTCATAGCATCTATTCTTCCACAAATTCCAACAAATGATGATAGGAACTGTGTCCAGCATTAACTTCTGAACCTCATTGTTTCTTTTCTGTAACCACCAGTTCATAAGAAGCAGTCTTAGTGGCATATTTTCAGTTTTTATTCCAGCTGGCCCCCCAATATTTCTTCCAGCAAATGTTGCAAAGTTGCCTCTACTGAAAATGTGATCAACTGTTTCAGCTATGGGTCTAATACAACATACACATCTGGTAAAAGTGGGGTTACCAAATGATATTACCATGTCATTTGTTGGCAACTTGTTTCTGAGGGCCCTCCACTAGCAAAAGGACCACTTTAATGGGATCCTTTTGTGGCAGGTCATTTTGTTGGTGAAGTTGAGTTGCTTCTTGTTCCTTATCACTTCCCATGCAGAAGCAATGGTGAATTGCCCTGTCATTATGGGTGTAAAAATGGGTTGATCTTGGAACTGTGGCATATAATTGATGGGAGTTTGCATGATAAGATGAATCATATGAGCTGGAGCCGTTCTGTTCAACTTTTGAAGGTTCCACTGTCCATTTTCCCATAAATGAGCAACTGTAACTTTACCTGGTCTACCCTCTTCACTTCTGTAACTAGCAAGTGCACCTGTACCCAACCTGTTATCCCACCAAAAGCTACAATTTCTAGAGTGCAACCTCCATTGAATATATTTCTCTATTTCTTTTATGTTGGTCATCATCTTCTTCCAAGCTTGTGATTTTCATGTGTCCCATTTCTTAGAAATTGGGTATGATCTTTGGTAGTATTTAGCTCTAAGAAAGTTTCTCTAGAGAGAGGTCTCAGTTCTAAATATCCACCACTTTTTGAATCTTATTGATTGACAGACATCTTTCATTGTTCTAAAACCAATTCCTCCTTCAATCATAGGAAATGATAGCTTATGCCAAGATGACCAGTGATATTTGTTCCTGTCTTTTTCCATGACCCAGAATAAGTTAGCAGCCAGTTTTTCAATCTACTTCAAGACAGTTTTGGGAGGGGAGAGTGTTGAAAGAAGATGAAGGGTCATACATTGTAATACATGTTTAATCAATGTAGCTTTTCCTCTAGATGAGAAAACTATGATTCGCCCTTCTTTGATCCTACCTGCAACTTTGGCTACAATGTAATTGAAGCACACAATTCTCATTCTGCTAGTATAGAGAGGACAACCTAGATAGGTCATTGGAGACTCTTTCTTGCTGAAACATGTTACTTGTTGTATTTTTCTGACAGTAGATTTGAAGGAAGATAGAGAGGTCATGAAGTGACTCTTTTGTTTATTGATCTATTGACCAGATGTTTCCTCATATTTACTGAGGATCTACGTAATTTTCTTCAAAGAACTCCTGGTGCCAAATGTAAAGATGATGGTTTCCATCATTTCTGATCAAGGGGCCTAGTTCACAGCTAATTTCTGGAAGAAATTTCATCAAGGTTTGGGTATGCAGGTGAATCTTAGCACGACTTTCCATTCGCAGACTAACGGGCAGGTAGAGAAGACTATTCAGACACTTGAGGACATGTTGTGCGCTTGTGTTCTTGATTTCAAAGGTAGTTGGGACGACCATTTGCCACTCATCGGTTTTCTTATAATAACAGCTTCCATGCTAGTATACAGATGGCACCATATGAGGCATTGTATGGTAGGAGATGTAGATCCCCCATTAGGTGGTTCGAGGTCGGGGAAGCTGAACTGCTAGGGCCAAACCTTGTGCATCAGGCTATGGAAAAGGTTAAGCTCATTAAGGAGCCGCTGAAAAACGCTCAGAGTCGCCAAAACCTTATGTAGATGTTCATCATAGAGATTTGGAGTTCAAAGAAGATGATTTGGTATTCTTGAAGGTGTCCCCCATGAAAGGTATTATGCGGTTTGGAAAGAAAGGGAAATTGAGTCTGAGGTATGTCGGGTCGTATAGGATCATTCAAAGGATCGGTCAGGTAGCGTACAAGCTTGAGCTACCACCCGAAATGTCGTTGGTGCACCCTGTATTCCATGTGTCTATGTTGAAGTAAGTAGTGGGAGATCCATCAGCTATTGTACCAGTAGAGACCATTGAGGTTAATGAGGAATTATCATATGAAGAGCTTCTCGTTACCATTCTTAATAGGCACGTCCGGTAATTGAGAAACAAGGAGATAGCCTCCTTGAAAGTATTGTGGCAAAACCAGCAAGTTGAGGAGGCTACTTGGGAGGCCGAGGATGGAATGAAAAAGAAGTACCCGTATTTGTTTGAATATCCGTGTAGTAATACTATGAAGTTGTTTACCATAAATTTTGTATCACTTATTTCCGCTAAGGCAACATATTCCTTTTTAGATATATGTTCCTTATGAAGCCTCGATTAGTGTCATTTCATGTGCCATTATGTTATTCAATCATAAATGTGTTTAAAGCTATTAAGTAAAATTTGATCCTCATTCGAGGATGAATGATCTTAAGTGGGGGAGTATGTAAAGCCCCGTAAATTTTACCTAGAAACCCGGTACTTCATGAGGTCAAGAATGAGTGCGTTTCTGCGGCCCATTATGTGGTCGCATAATTATTTTGCGGATCGCATAATGGCCGTCGAGTGAATCATGAAACTGACCAATTTTGAGGCCAGTTATGCGATCGATTATGCGGTCGCATAATTATTATGTGGACCGAATGTTGATCGCATAATCGCCCTGAGTTTTTACGAAGGGAGTTCTGCGGTGCAATATGCGACCGCAGAATGAGTATGCGGACCACATAATGGTCACATACACGGTCAGCTATTTCACGTTTTGAAGCTTATTTCTGCGGCATCTTTGCGGACCGCATATCTGTTATGCGATCGCATACCTGTGTCGGGGCACCATTTTGTCATTTTAAAACCCGACCCTATATCATTAAAATACCCCTTCCTGATCAGTTAGAATCATTTTCTACTACATTTTCTACTAAGGATTGTGTTAGATAATTTGCCAACCACAATATATTAACACCTAGCAGCCAACTTAACCATGTAATCATCCTTCTTGAATATTATGAGCGCAAAACTCACACTTAAATTATGCTCGTTAATCAAATATAGTATAGTATAATATCGTATCCATAGGGATTGGAATTAAACAGCTCTCATAGTTTCTAACTTGATTGCTATCCAAGAGGATCAACAGTTGAGATTTATATAATTAATAACTAAAATTAACTACGACTCTATATCTATTGACTAGTGACTATCAAGACGAGGAATAGGCAGCGAAGTTTATCAGCGGGAGAAGATAGGGTTCGAAATATAACTCGAGATAATTACTTCCAATGTTCAAGTGAGTCTCTCGAATTCACTCAATTATTAGTTCAAACGTTCATCAAAAACTCATCTCTCGATTAAGTCTTAACCTCACAAGATGAAACAATTTTAAGCACGTGAAGATATGCAAGAATGCGTAGTGGATTGGTTTTTAGGAAGACCTCTTTGAATTATTCTCCTAAATAGTTTTAATCAATGATTCAACTAGCCTCTTTTGATTATTTAGAAGAATCTATGAACTCAACAACAATCTAACGCAAGAAAATCACAAGTTATGCCTCTCTTGATTACATGAACAAGTGAATATAGATGCAACAATTAAATCATCCAAAATGATTCAATACATAAAAATAGATTTATAATCCACAAACAATAATCAATACACCAAATCCATAAAACCCTAAAGGTAACTACTCCGTAAATATGGAACAATTCATCACAAATATAGTTAAGATATAGGAATTCGATCCAAACTCGGGTCTTGAGTGAGGAAGGAATGATCAAATACTTGTGCTTGTGTTCTTTACACTCCTCATTAGCGTCATTAGGTCTTAAGTATCTTCACTGTCTAGAAAATAATATGTTTCCATGTATTTATACCAAGTAGGGTCAGGCCTATACGAAATCCCCCTTTCCTAGCCAAAATAGGAAATTCACTCTGTAAAATTTGTGCATGCGCGCCGCATGGGGTGATGGTCCATGCGAGGTAGCAATGGGAATTATCAAGGAGCTACACAATTGACAACAGACAACATTTGTACAGCCGCAGCGCATTATGCGCCGGCCCACGTGCCGCAGCTGTGGGATTTTGTCAGAGTACGGTTCAAACTTCGATTTTTGATGTCCAGACTTGGTCCTAGACCCCCGAACACGATTCCGGCTTAATCCCTTGGGTTTTTAATCATACTTCAAAGCTCCAAATAGCTCGAATTAGCTCCACAACATCTACATAGCTCTGAATTATTTCTACAAGGCATAAAACACACAATAAGTGCAAAACACTTCCAATTAAAGCTCAACACAAGTAAAGTGCAGTGAATTAGAGTGAAGTGACTAAAACAAGTAATTATAGCCTACCATCAACACCCCACACTTACACTATTTCTCATCCTCGTGCAATCAAATTACACTTCACATAGACACAACTTTTTTAAACAATTCTCCTAACTCATCACACCAGGAATATTTTGAACAGATTAAGTACATACTGTAACATCCTCTCCTCAAGATTTGACTCAAAAGCACCATGCTTTTTTTATTACCCGCTCACTTACTCTAACACAGAGGTCAAAAACATTACCTTCACTTCATGAATCAAGTTCCCTCACACAAAAATCAAGAGTAGTTCCACACACAATAAAATTTAAGAACAATTAGTTTCTCAAGATATAAAGAATTCTCTCACTCTCAGAAACAACATTCAAGTACCACAAAAGACGTACCATAAGCTTTCTCTTACTGTATTACTCTACTAATTGAGATCATTTTATCAAAGATTAAATAGGACTTTATTTGGTTGTAATGTAGGCTGCAGGATAGGTAGGATACATTTAGATATAAGAGTGACTATACCTCCCTAAGCACTTTAATACATACAATTAACCATTCGACCCCACACTTATGTCAAACCATAACTCCACCTTCACATCAATATACATCAACTCCCTACTTCTTTAAGCACAAATACATCAAGAGTTATCACTATCACGTAATATTTTTAACAATCATAAAATTGTTTTTCTTTTTATTTCTTTTTTCAATTCAAGTATCTCTTACTTTTTAAAACAATGTGCATTTATCCTATTTCATTAGTTCCACTCAAAAGCCAATCCAACACCCCGCACTTTAAATTTTACAAAGTTCATAACAAATTCAAGTGCTCACAAGAGGTAAAAGGTTAAAATAGATGGTCAATTCAAACAAATAGGTAAGGCTTGAAATTTGGTTGCCAAAGTAACATGATTATAGCCTCAAAAGAGTTAACTAAGATACATCAAAATTAGGTGGGCAAATCATATAACTGGCTCAACAAGAAATGCCTATATCACTTCCAAGACTAAATAAAACTACTATTTCGCTTTGCAAACACACGGGGCAAGTTCTGGATATCAAATGTAATGCAATAAATATTACAAAACCTCACACACACATGGCACATAATTCACTGAGGATCGGACTATCAAGACACTCTCGTCAAATTAGTTAAGCACAATTAAGATCATACAATTTAAGGTACTCATACAAGAATCAAAAACTGAGCCTAAGCATCACACTAAAGCACTCACTATTCTCAAGGTATAATAAAGTAAAGATATATTGCCTTCAATTCAAATCATAGCACAAGGTTTCCTACTCCTAAAAAATAAAAAAACTAACTACACCTGGTTCAAAGAAAACCCTTGAAAAAGAACTGTGGCACAAAGAAAAACCAATGGGGACTTGTTACACTACCTAACAAAAGAAAATATTTTTCCTTCGACTTTAATCTGTCAAGAAACCTGTCAATGATATCCATCGTTGAGAAATCAAAAGATAAGATTTTTTATGATTTTTCAATTTTTGTTCTCTAACTACTACCACTAATAGAAGGAAAACTAATATACACAAATATCCCCCACCCTACACTTTAAGTTGTGGCATGTCCCCATGATATACAATTAAAAATCATAAGATAAAGGAAACTTCCTTGAACATCTAGTCAGGGTCTAAGTCAAGGTCGGGCTCCATTCCTCGCGCCCGAACTAATGCACACATACATGCAGGCAGCTTCTTCTCTGCCTTCTTAGGGTACACCCCACACTTAACTTTCTCGCTCACTGCAGCCTTCTCTTTCGAGCTCTTCAATTTCTACTCCACACTCGCAGCTAGTTTGTCTTTTTGTGCCCTATTTGCTACATCCATCTTAAACATCACAGCCTCCTCCCCAACTCTAAGCATGAGTTTTCTGCTACATCCATCCTAAACATCATAGTCTCCTCCCCAACTCTAAGTGTGAGTTTTCTCTCGTGTATATCTAATATAGCTCTATCCGTCGCTAAGAATGGTATTCCTAGGATTAAGGAGGACTTCCTTATTTCCCTCCATATTCACCACTATAAAATCCATAGAAAATACGAACTTATCCACTCGAACTAACACATCTTCGAATATACCCTCGTGTATTATAGTTGTTTGGTCTATCAGCTGCAATGATATGGGTGCAGACCTTATGTGTCCAATCTCCTTTTCCAGTTTCCTATAGATAGATAAAGCCATTAAATTAATTGAGGCACCAAAATCACTTAAGGATTTATCAAAATTAATATTTCCTAAAGAGCAGGTATAGTAAAACTCCCTCAATTACTAAACTTTTATGGGAGTTTATTTTGCAACATCACGCTGCAATGCTCTGTGAGCTTGACCACTGAAGTCTCCTCTATTTTCCTCTTCTTCGTAAGGATCTCCTTCAAGAATTTGGCATAAGCAGTCATCTGCAAGAGCACTTCTATGAATGGTAAGTTTACATGAACCTATTTCAGCACATCCAGAAGTCTCTCAAACTGCTTGTCTAGATTTTCTCTACTTTGCTTTTGTGGAAAAGGTAGAGCATGCATATTCCTGCTATCTACAGGGTCCTCCCTTACTCGATTTTTCTTCCTTCTTCTTTTTATCAGCTTTCGTCTGGCCTTTCTTCTTATCAGCATCATTTCAGTTGCTCCCCATTTGTTTTTGAAGTCTTATATCTTTTTGGATTGGGGTGAGATATTTCAACACTTTTCCACTTCTCAGAGTTACATCATTAATTGTTTTTTTGGGATTTCTTTCCGTATCAGCAAGGAGAGTTCCCGGAATCCTCTCAGGCAATAGAGTAGCTGGCTACCCAACCTGTCTTTCTAGGTTTTGAAAACCCGTTCCCAGTTCTTTGTAGCTGCCCCATTTTCCTTTATAGTTGACATATGAGCTTCAAGACTCTTATCATTTTTTAGAATGAAGGCCTTCATGAGATCTTTTATGCCAGACTGATTGGGCTATTGAGGCTGAAAATGTTGCCTTAGCTAATTAATAAAACTAGGACCTCCTTCTCCCTGGGGTCTAGGGTTGTTTTGTTTCCATGCATTCGCAGTACCCCCGGGTGAAATCCATGAAACATCAGGGTGTTTTTGGGCCATTGCATTATAATTTCCCGCAGCATTCACTTCTTCGATTGAAGCTTGACAATCATGAGTAGGGTGTCGTCTTCCACATATATCACACGCTGTGTGAGGCTCATTTTATATCAAGGCTAAGTTTAGATTTCGTATTTGCTTAGCCATAGCATCAAGTTGTACGTACCTGCACTCTTAGAGGGCCACTTGGTGAACACCAGTTGATCTTCTTCTTTTAGCACTCTCAGAGGGCCATTGATTGGCCTCTTTAGATAACTCATCAAGAATTTTAACTATCTCCTCTGAAGTATTCTTCATCAAAGGGCATCCAACTACATTGCCCAATGTTCTACGTGAGGTCTGTGTCAATCCGTCCCAAAAGTCCTGGAGTTGTATCCAGACTTCAATTCCGCTATGTTGACACTTTATAACCATATACTTAAACCTCTCACTTGCTTCAAAACAATTTCAGTCTATTTTTTGGCAGAAGTTATGTTTTTCTCTTCTAATCTTGTCCGTCTTTGCTAAAGAGAAATATTTATCAAGGAATTTTCTGGTCATCTCCTCCCTGGTTCTAATCGAGCCACTCGGCAAGCTTCGAAGCCACTCCTTAGCATCATGTTTAAGTGAAAAGTGGAATTCCCTTAAGTACACTTCATCTTGTGAAACCCCATTTTATTGAAAGGTGTTCATAATCTCCTCGAAGTCCATTAGATGTGTGTTTGGAATTTTGTTTGGCTTCCCTCTGAAGACATAACAAATCTGAAGGGTTTGAAGCAACCCTTGCTTCGCCTCGAAATTGTTGCTGCTATTGGAGGTGGTCTAACACTAAATAATCCTTGATTATAGACCGGTCTAACATAATCTCTAAGTGGTCTCTCATGCATGGGAGCGATATTTTTAAACTAGTCTACAACCAAGAGTTGATTAAGTCTATGACCCCTCTCTTCTGCATAGATATTCTGTGCATCTCTAATAATTGCTTCCTCGGCATCCCCTACAGTTTTTTCTCGTTGTTGGGTGCCTCTCTTGCAGCCAAATCTACATTATCATCACCGATTACGGCCATAATTTCTTGGGTTGAGGATTTATCAACCTTTTCTAGCTTCTCAGTGAGATCTTTTTCTTTCCTCGGTTATCGCAGTTTGGTTTATAACTCTGGCTCATATGGTAGCACTACATTCGCAGAAGCTTGATACATGCACCAATCAAAACCTATAACCTGCGCACAACCAAAGAGCACCAATCGTAAAATGGGAAAAATAAAATAAAAAGAAAAAATTCTTGAAATAGCACTACAAACTATTTCAAATACTATTGATTGCAATCCCCGGTAACGGAGCCAAAATTTGACGAGCGCAAAACTCACACTTAAATTATGCTCGCTAACCAAATATAGTATAGTATAATATCGTATCTAGAGGAATTGGAGTTAAATAGTATTCTCGGAGTTTCTAGCTTGATTTCTATCCAGGAGGATCAACAGTTGAGATTATATGATTAATAACTAAAATTAACTATGACTCTTAAGCTATTGACTAGTGACTATCAAGATAAGGAATAGGTAGTGAATTTTATTAGTGGGAGAATATAGTGTTTTAATAGGATAGGTTCAAGATAATTGTTTAGGATCTAACTCTAGATAATTCACTTATAATGTTCAAGTGAGCCTCTCAATTTCACTATTATTAGTTCAAACGTTCAGCAAAAACTCCTCTCTCGATTAAGTCTTAACCTCACAAGATGAAACAATTTTAAGAAACGTGAAGATATGCAAGAATGTGTAGTGGATTGGTATTTATGAAAAACTCTTTCAATTATTCTCCTAACTAGGTTTAATTAATGATTCATCTAGCCTATTTCGATTACTTTGAAGAATACATTAACTCAACCAACAATCAAATGCAAGAATATCACAAGTTATGCCTCTCTCGATTACATGAACAAGTG
The DNA here is from genome assembly GCA_005239505.1 of Nicotiana paniculata. Classification (NCBI taxonomy): domain Eukaryota; kingdom Viridiplantae; phylum Streptophyta; class Magnoliopsida; order Solanales; family Solanaceae; genus Nicotiana; species Nicotiana paniculata. Next base: position 91,606 of record MDKI01161891.1, on the reverse strand, counting down.
AATATAGATGCAACAATTAAACCATCCAAAACGATTTAATACATAATTCATCACAAATATAATTAAAATCTAGGAAAGCATAAATTCGATCTAAACTCGGGTCTTAAGTGAGGCAGGAATGATGAAATCCTTGTGCTTGTGTTCTTTCCACTCCTCCTTGGCTTCCTTAGGTCTTAAACATCTCCAAAGTCTAGAAAATCATATTTTTCCATGTATTTATACACAAGCGCGCGCCGCATGGGGCGACACGCCATGTGAGGCAGCAGTGGGGATTATCAGGGAGCTACACAATTGACAACAGGCAGCATTTGTACAGCCGTGGCGCACCACGTGCCGCCCCACACATCGCGGTTATATAAGTTTCTCAGAGTACGGTTCAAACTTCGATTTGTTATGTCCAGAGTTAGTCCTCGACCCCCCGAATGTTACCCCGGCTTAATTCCTTGGGATTTTACTCAAACTTGAAAGCTCCAAATAGCTCGAATTAGCTCTACAACATGGTAGTTATCCATCCGGTCCGGTAGCATGTATCATCACCATCTGTGAGAGAATAGAACAACAAAAGTTTAGTTCCTGGAATCAACAAATTCACACGATAAGAATAGAAGAATATGATGTTTTCCTAAGGGTTCGACAGCCTCTCGAAGATAAGTACAGAAGTCTCTGTACTGATTCGCAAGACTTTGCTAAACCTGCTCATGACTTGTGAGGCATATGTAACCTAGGCTCTGATACCAATTTGTTACGACCCAAAACCCAACCTGTCGTGATGGCGCCTATCATGATACTAGGCAAGCTGACAACTCAGTCATTTCCACACTTTCAAATTTAAAATACACTAAAACAGATATAAATATGAAACATCTCAAAGAAAAATTGATAAACTGTCACAACTCAATATAGAAGTTTCCCAAAATCAGGATGTCACCGAGTACATGAGTATCTATACCAAATACAAAGTTTGATACACTGTCTAAGAAGCAGAAACTGAATAAATAAAACTGAGGGATAGGGTAGGAGAGTCAAGGTCTGGGGGCGCCAGAGCAGCTACCTTGTAAATCTCCAAATGACTGAACAACTCTGAGAATCAGCACCCACTATGTCCGGAAACACCTGGATCTGCACACGAAGTGTAGGGTGTAGCGTGAGTACAACTAACTCAGTAAGCAATAAGTCTAGCTATTGGGCTGAAAGTAGTGATGGGATTCACAGGTACAGTCCAATTTCAGAAATACAGTACAAAAATGTAGACATGATCCCAATTTTAAACGTTAAAAGCCTAAGCAGGTAAGATATGTCAAGTACAACTGAAACAAGAAATGATGCTTCTGATATCTACATGTTGGATATATATGCCAACTAAAGTGTAAAACAGTGATGAGATCATATGCATACTCTCAGAGTATCAATCACTCAATCTTCTCATTCACTCTATCCTCACAATCACTCATTCCTCCTAATCGCTCGGCACTCGCACTCGCACTCATTATGTACCTGCGCTCACTGTGGGTGTGCAGACTCTAGAAGGGAAAATCCATCCCAAAAGCTATAACAAGCCAATCATGGCATAAATCAATAAAACATGTTGCGGTGTGCAGCCCGATCCCATATATATCCTCACAATCAGACCCTTGGCTTCACTCAGTCATCAATCTCTCCAGTCTCTTGGACTCACAAGAATCATGATAATCAGCCCAAACAATAATGATATGATGTATCAATAAATAGCAACGGAGACTGAGACATGATATGCAATTAATAGTTGTGACTAAGTACATATTGCAAATTAAGCAAATAATTCAACATGCAACGTGACCTCTGTGGGTCCCAACAGTACTAGCATGTAGCCTACGCATGATTTCTAACATGACTCGCAGCTCAATTTATCTAACACGTGGAGAATATACGGATATCAACGGGATCATGCAACTATACAGTTCCACGGAATCGACCAAGTTACAATTCCTAAGGTACACTTCCACATGACTATCACCTAGCATGTGTGTCACCTCAACACCAATCACATAACACGTAGTTCGGGGTTTCATACCCTCAGAACTAAGTATAGAAGTGTTACTTACCTCAAGCCGTGCAAAACTCTACTTCAACAAGCCCTCACCTCGCTAATCAGCCTCGGAATGCCTTGAATCTAGCCACAAATGATTAGATACAATCAACTCAAGCTATAGGAATCAATTCCATATGAAAATATTAAGTTTTTAATCAAAAATCAAAAATTCAATTCAAGTCAACCCCCGGGTCCACGTCTCGAAATCTGATAAAAGTTACAAAATCCGAACATCCATTCAACCACGAATCCAACCATAACAAAATTACTCAAATCCCTAAAATTTGGCCTAAGAAGTTTCCTCCATTTTCCCCCAATATTCCAACCAAATCACTAATTAATGGATGAAATCAAAGATATAATCATAAAATTTAACCAAAACTAAGTAAGATCACTCACCTCAATCCACTCCCTTGAAAATCTCTCCAAAAATCGCCTCCAATCAAGCTCCCCAAAACAAATTTGTGATATGAACTCAAACTCTCATTTTTGAAATATTTAAGTCCTGCCGAAATGCCCTTCATCGCGATCACAAAAAATATTTCATGATCGCGAAGCACAACTATGTTGCCGCACGAATTAACCTCACAGGAACGCAGAAACCTCCATGTGAATGCGATGCACTAGCCCTCAGACTTACTTGATCGCGAACGACTCCACGCGTTCGTGATGAACAAAACGCATGACCCAGCTTCTGCCTCATTTACTCTATGCGAACGCGACCCTAGCCACGTGTTCGCGATTCACTGTTTCACTAAACTACGCGATCGCATCCCTCAATTCGAGAACGCGTAGAACAAAAACCTCAACTGCCCAATTAAGCCTACGTGATTGCGGACCTGGCCACGCGATCGCGTATAAGGAAACTAGACATGTGCACCAAAAAACTTCAGCAATCTCCCAAGTCCAAAGTTTGATATGTTAACCATCTGAAATCCACCCGAGGGCCCCGGGACCTCAACCAAACATACCAACAATTCTTAAAACATCATACGAAATTGCTCTAAGCGTCAAATCACATCAAACAAAAGTAAAACCACGAATCGCGCATCGATTCAAGCCTAATGAACTTATGACCTTCCAGAATCTACATTCGACGCCGAAACTTATCAAATCAAGTCCGATTGACCTCAAATTTTGCACACAAGTCATAAATGACACAACGGACCTACTCCAAATTTCGGAACCAAAATTCGAGCCCGGTAATCACAAAGTCAACTCTCGGTCAAACTTCTAGATTTCCAAAACTTCTAAATTTTCAACTTTCGCCATTTCAAGCCTAAATCAACTGCGGACCTCCAAATCACTATCCGGACACACTCTTAAGTCCAAAATCATCCTAGTAGCTATCGGAACCATAAAACTCCATTCCGGAGTTGTTTACACATAAGTCAACATCTGATCAACCTTTTCAACTTAAGCTTCCAACCTTTAGACTAAGTGTCTCAACTTATTTCGTAACATCCCCGACACGGAACCAACTACCCCGCAACTAATAAGCATAAAATGAGCAGTAAATGGGAGAACGGGGATACAACACTCAAAACAACCGGTCGGGTCGTTACACTCTAGCATAATTTAATGTACTCATCTAATCAATCAATTGAGTAATACATAGAATAAAGAAGAACACACCACCAAACAAGAAATAGAGTAATCTAGAATCCACCCCGAGCATGAATACCCATGGCACATGTATATACGCTCGTCACGTCATATATACATCACCCTCGCATATAGAAAAAAATATAGATTATTAAGAAAAATTTCTTCAATCAAAGCTAGGAAAGACACTTACCTCAAACAAGACAATTCAATACTCTAAACCTTCCTACACGACCTTCGAACGACTCGAATCTAGCTAAAAACAACTTAATAACATTAAACAAAGCCATAAGAATCAAATACAAGCGATAAAGGTCAAATCTTTGATCAAATACTCAAAGTCAACCAAAAATTCAATCATGGTCCGTACCCTGAAACCCGACTAAACTAACGAATCCCGAACACCCACTCGAATATGAGGCCAAATATACAAGTTTCAAATTAGCTCCAAATCGGGGTTTAAATATCCATTTTCACTTTTAGAAATTTTTTGCCAAGCCCCTAGTTTTTTCTCTCAGATTCACCAATCAAATGCCAAAATCAAAGATAGGATCATGAATAATAATCAAATCAGAGTCAAGAATACTTACTCGTTCCAAGTGGGTGAAAATCGCCTCCATCCAAGCTCCTAATCTCAAAATATGATAAAATGAGTTCAAGTCCTGAAAACGACAACTTAAATAATCTGCTCAAAAGTACCAATCGTGATCGGGGAATAGCCTTCGCGATCGCAAAGCACAAAATAGCTCTACCCAGGAAATGATCTACGCGATCACGTCTAGAACACCGCGAACGCGAGCCCATCACGCGAAAGCCAACGAGTTTCCCAGCCTCCTCCGACTCTATGGGAACTCGATCACACGATGGCGAACATATAGATCTACCTTCCAACTGCTCGGGAACGTGAGATATACCTTGCGAACATGGAGCATAAAGCTCCAGCTCCCAAAACACACATCGCGAAAGCGCACCTAGGACCGCAAACGCGAAGCACAAAGGCCCAATTGACCAAAATTCTCTACGCGATCGCGACGCTCCTCCCACGATCGCGACGCTCCTCCCACGATCGCGACGCTCCTCCCGCGATCGCGATCGCGAAGCTAATCAAATGCACCAGAAAACCAGCAATGCAATAATGATCTGAAACCACCCCGAATCACACCCGAGGCCCCCGAGACCCCATCCAATCGTATCAACATGTCAAAATACATCATTCAAACTTATTCAAAGGCTCGAAATATCACAAATAACATCAAAACCACGAATCGAACACCAAAACTCATCATGCAACCTTCCAATTCAAGAACTTCAAATATTCACAACTAAGCGTCTAATCCATACCAAATAAATTCGGAACGAAATCAAACTTTACACACGAGTTTCAAATGACAAAACGGACCTATTGCAAGTCATGGAATAACAATCTGAACCTGATAGCCTTAGAGTCAACTCATGGTCAAATTTATGAAATTTCTAAACCATCAAATTGCCAACTATCGGCAAAAAGAGGCAAATCATCCTAGGAACCTCCAAATACAAATCCGACATACGCCTAAGTCCAAAATTACCATACGAACCTATTGGAACCATCAAAACACAAATCCGAGGCCATTTACTTGCAAGTCAAATCTTGGTCAACTCTTCTAACTAAGCTTCTAAATTAAGAATTACTTTTATGAATCAATCCCGAGTTTCCAGAAAATTAGAACCAACCATGCACGCAAGTGGTAGTACATCATATGATGTTACTCAAGACCTCAAGCAACCGAACAAAATGTCAATACTCAAAACGACCAGTCAGGTCGTTACAAAAGGACAGGGGAATTGGTAAAGATAAGGTTGGTAGGATAGGGTGGAATACGTATAGCATATCCCTACAATGTACTATAGCCCGACGTCCGTTAGATTGGAACGTTTGGCCCAGAAGATATATTGCATGGCAGGCATGTGCTATAGTTACTCTCATTCTTATTTTTTTCATGTTACTTTGGTTGCTCGGGTCGAATTTCATGCTACTTTGGTTTCGGACTCCATTAATCAATGTCCTTCTGACGCTTAAGATAAATAAATAGATCTTACTTATATTTTTTGTTCGTATTGATTTATGTTATGTTAAAAAGAAAGTACTCATATCGTTTGTTCATATTGAATTACTTCATTAGTATTCAGCTTTATCAATGTTGATGCAATCTTTTAAAAACAAATCAAATAAATTACTGTATATTTTTGTTAGTATCTACACTACACCACACTATAAATTTGAGTCAAGCTTTCAATTTTCTAGAACATACTTTAAAGTAAGCAGCGTAGCATCTTAGTCAAGAGGAATGGATTACGAATAGACTTCAGAAAATTATTGGTCCGACAGGCATTACTTTTATCTTTATTAGTTCGTAAACATAACATAGTACGACATCATCTACGAGAATGACATTATCAAGCCCACGTGTACAAATGCCATTGGATCTATGACTTACATTCCCTTTATCTTCTTCGTTACGTTTCACAAGATATTAATCAAAGTGATTTTCGTACTATTCTACGCGGTATATGCAGCAGAATCCAAGAATTAAAACGCGGTCTCTTTCTTTATCTTTGCTTGGGTATTGGGTTTCTTACAAAATCATAAAGTCACATCACTCATATGTCACTTTCTGTGATGTTTCCTCTTTATTATTCGTCTATGATGAATTTTCCAGGTATCTTTTTGTAATTCGTTAAGAGGGTTCTCCACATACCCATTCAACAACATTTTCTTAGTATTTCTTTTTCTCTAATTCAGCTCAAATCAATAGTCTTTCACTTTTTTTTTCTTTTTGGATTTTCTATCTAAAGTTTGAATATTGGTGATGGCCGTAATTGCTGGAGATAATGCGATCGCCGTACTTCCGGTGGGCAAACAGTTTGAAGTTCCACCATTGAATACGTTACCTGTTGGATATCGTTTTCGGCCCACGGATGAGGAACTTGTCAATCATTATTTACGCTTGAAGATCAATGGTTGTGACGACAAAGTTGGTGTCATTCGAGAAGTTGATATCTGCAAATTCGAGCCCTCAGACTTGCCTGGTCAGTTTTCATCAACTTTTTCACCCCTTCTTGTTGTAAATGCTTTTTTCTTTTCTTTTTTTGGGTTATTTCTTGTGTGTGCTGTTATTCTACTGGTCAGCAAATTCATGGGAAAAATCGAATTTCGGGTGTGACCAACTAGTCAGCGAAGTGGTTTGAGTTATGCTTCTTATTGATCGATATTCAACCCCTTGAAAGTAAGAATTAGATGGGGCAAAGGGGCAATTTGAATTGGCCAACAAGTTTGATTCCTAACTCATCTTCTCAAGATAAAAAAGATTGTAGCTTAGACTTACTCATGCTGATTAACAGCTTTGAGGCTCTTGATCAATTGCTGACCTACTTTTGATTTTTTTAAATGTAAGTGTAATTTTTTTTCTTCCTTATAGTTGGAAGAACTGTGCTTAGCATTGTTTTTGAGTTCTTTTTGGAAGAACTGTGCTTAGCATTGTTTTTGAGTTCTTTTGACTCTTTTCGGTAGGACGTCTTGAAATGAACAAACAAAGCTAGATAGCGTAAAATAATCAAGGTTTTTGTTCCACTAAATATCGTTTGTAGCAATGTGATTCCATTTGGTATACTCTAGTGATGTTTATTGTATTATTTTTTAATTTAAAGGAATTCAGGGTGCAGCTTTCCCTGCACCCACACTTTATTTCTGTGTAGTTACAGCTCAGAAACTCGGACAGCAAAAAAACCCTTTTCTCTTTGTAGCGTTGAAGTTCATAGAATTAAAAAAGAACATGATTGTATGAATTGTTTCAAATTTTTGTAGATTTGTCTGTGGTAGAGTCGAAGGACAATGATTGGTTCTTCTTCTCTCCCATAGATAGGAAGTACCAAAATGGGCAGCGATTGAACCGAGCAACAGAACGAGGCTACTGGAAAGCTACTGGTAAAGATAGGAATATAGTTACTAAGAAGAGGGCTAAGATTGGGATGAAGAAAACTTTGGTATACTACATTGGGCGAGCTCCTGAAGGGAAGAGGACTAATTGGGTGATTCATGAATATCGTGCAACTGACAAGTCATTGGATGGTTCACACCCTGGACAGGTTGGGGCTACTAAAATCTCTGATCTCTCTTTAATTTGAACTTCTTGTTAATGTATCTTGGTTTTTGGATAATTTTATTCTAGCTTGAAAAAGGTTGGTTGTGCCATATGTGAAATTATAGGTTAATCTAATCTACTTGAATGTATAGTGGTATATCTGATGGTCTTTGACTCAGAGAAATCACATCTTGAGGTGACATGAAATCAATAGTGTTTACTTTAATGGAATGGAATATGATAGGCTAGTTAAAGTATAGACTTATAGTTAGTCCTCTTATCTTCTGTTGGGAACCACAAAATGTTGGGTATACCAACTTATTTATTTTTACATTCCATTCGTATTGACATCACAGTTCCTACATAAGAAGTTAATTTACAATAAGTTATTTTATAATTCATAATTTTATCTGATCCTACTCTTTGACTTGTAAGACCTATCCAATCCTTCTTATTTGTCTCGTCAGACCTATCAGTAAGAGGATTCCTGTCCTATGTATCCTCTTGCACTTAGACTTGGCCGATGAGATGTAATTATATGAGGATGAAGCTATCTTGTCCTCTGCTAATTGTATGCTATCTATGACAATCAAGCATCACTTAATGGTGGAAAAGGGTGAGATAGAGTTCAAAATTATTTTATCCCTGATCCTTTGCAAGTTATCCAGTTCAATATCAAATTGATGGTGCTCCAAATTACCAAATTTGTCATCATCAGCATGTGCATTGAAGAACAACTACATTATAAATATTGGATGAACAAAAAGGAAAGATTATTTATGACATAAGATTCTGTTTGTGATATGGTTTTATGAAGTCTTAGTCCATGTACGAATTAAACTTTCGAATTACGGTAGCTGATGATATTAGGGGCATAAATTCATAGTTACAATCCTTTTTTTTTTAAAACCTTAAAATGGATATTCATGATCGTAACTACATTATATATTGAAGTGTCGCATATATTCCAAGAGTAGCTGTACTAAATATTGTCTTCTCTGCTATATCTTGTTGTATGTTTGTTCACTAGAAACTCTGTTTATGGTATGTGTTTTGACTTGGCGAATCCTGTTAGTATGTCATGTATGAATCACAATACTTGAATTGCTAAAATGGTTTCTTTTTTTATTTGGGGGGGGGGGGGGGGGGGGGGGTAAATCGGATTACTTGCATTAGTAGCATGCCAAGATAGTGTCAGAAGCATGCTGTAATTGGGTGTTTGGCTCATCCACAATCATCTTTCTAGCTATCCCAACTATTTTGTCGTATTAGATGCATCAGATTGGTAAATGCATAAGTAGAATCATTTATTATAACCGCAAAAAGATTTTGCTGAGCATCTAAACCCATTAATGTATATAATTGCACGTTTATTCTGTAAAAGAGCTTTAATAGGTTCGATTGACATTTCTTGCAAGAAAAGTCGCACTTCTAGTTTCTTTTCTGTAAAGAATTGTTTATAATGCCACTGATACGCAAACTACTAACAGAAATCAGACAACTTAAAGTTTAGATGTCCCAGTCAACAACTGCGGATCAGATGCTCCACTGTTAGATTTAATCATTATTAGCTTATGTTTCTATTCCTGTTTGTGATGTAGCCACGTAACTTGGTTCATATTGGTAAACATTTTCCTGGTGCAGGGAGCCTTTGTGCTTTGTCGTTTATTTAAGAAGAATGAGTTGAAGCAAGATGAAAATGTTGAAAGTTCACACTTGGATGAGGTTCAACAGCTTGTTTCTTCTCCTGCTGTTGGAAAATCACCTGATAATGAAATATCAGATGCAGTGGCTCCATCTCCAATCATGGAAAGTGATAGTGATAAAAGCAATCCCCCGAAAATCTCTGGAGGCGAAACACATGGCACAAGATTACCTATTGAAAGTCGCGGCGATAGTTGCACTGTTGATGATACTGAAGATCAGATGTTGGACATAACATCAGTACCAGTAAGTAGACTTATTCCATTTTATTATCTTATTTTAAATATTGAGTTTTTCGTGCAGACAATTGATTAAACTAATATTCTACTTAATTTTTTTGCTTCATATTTTAGTCGGATCCCGAGTTAGAGAAATTATTGGAAATCTTTTGTGACACTTCACCACAGCATCTTGATTGGAAGATCTCCTCCCCGTTGCATGCACAGTTGCAGGTGGAGTTTGGATCTTCGTACTTACATGCTCCTGTGATCAATGAGATGAGCCATGATCAAAAGGATGTCCAGTTTCAGAATGGAACAAATGCCTTTGATATTAATGAGTTTTTCAATTCAGTTCTTGTCAGCTCTGATGAGCTTTCCTATGAAGATTCTGACCTTGAATTGAGGTCAGTCCAGTTTGCATCAAACAGTATTAACACTATAACAAGGTCACCAGTTAATGACTCTGGATTGGGTAGTGAGTCGAAGGCACAAGTTATGCAAGAGCCAGTAAGTGGAGCTCTGTAGGTGTCTTTCTTTCACGTGCAATTACAAGTTATCTCAAAACATCAGTTACTTGAAAATTTAACTGTTTTCTCGGAAAACTGATCTTCTGCTACTGTTCTTGTCATCCCAGGTTGGGACAGATTTATTTGAACCCGAGGTGCTGTGGGGAAATTCTGCGGAGACCACACTTATGAGAGAGGTTAATTCTGTTGCAACTACAGGGGAAGAGCCATTTGCAACACCTAATGTTGGCAATGATCATTCGATGGGGAATCTTGACGTCCTTAACAATGACTACCCTGGAGATACTGCTTTGTCTGCTGGTTCTGGTGGAATGCAGGTCCCCGACTTACTAAATGTTGAAGACTCGAGCATTTATAGCTCTGTAGGCAGTGATTCTGGTTTTGGAACTGGAATAATACGAAGGACTCGGCTCAAGCAGAATCAACCTGATGACAAGCAGTTTGGATCTGGGATGCAAGGAACTTCTCATAGAAGAATACGTTTCCAAGTGAAACATCGAGCTGGAAGAGCTGAGTGTTGTGTGCCTATTGATTCTGATAAGGGTGGAGCAACTCACAAAGGACTGTTAAATGTGTCTGAGGTAAGTCTCCCCAATCCCTCAGGGAAAAAAAAAAAAAAAAGAAGTAAAAAAGGTGACAACATTGAAATATATTATAATTGGCATGTGCAGAGTGATAAATTCTCCATTGAAGACGGTTCGACTGCTGGAGCTGCTACCTCCAGTGATAAGACACAAGATACTATGTGCAAAGAATTTAAAGGGTGTGGTCGAGTGGCTGAAGACTTGAGTGCAAATGCGAAAGACACAGGTGATTTTCCAGTTGATGAAGCTTCAAAGACGGCAGCATTGAGTTCATTTTCGTCAAGTTTCTACATATCCAAGGCACTTGTAGCTGTAAGTGTAATCATAGTGTTCTTAGGATTTCTGGAGATATGCTTTAAGCTGAGATAGTTTGTTTCCCCAGATGTAATTTTGTAAATAAGCTGTTGATGGATGATGATAAGAGGTGCTCGCGGTAGCATGAACCCGCTTACCTGCCTTATTAATTTTTATCTCCTTGTGATTGTAGCTGTGATGCTCGAGCTGAGACAGGTTGTAAGTTAACAGTAGTATAGTTTACAACTGGCTCGTTTTGTACATTAGTTTCCGGAATAGTACCATATGGCGTATGGAGATTCAGTTAATTGAGATCTTATCCAAAAATTTGTATAGCACCATCATCTATTTAAAGAGTCAAATAACTTTTTCCTCTTATTATAAATGTTTTAGCCTGATATTTTAATTATAAAAACTATGACTTAAATGTACTTTTTATGTAGTTTCTGATTACATAAAGAGTTTAATTTATATAAAATATTGTTTTAAAAAGTTAAAAGTAAAAAAAAATAGATAAGTTTTGACCTTTCGCCCTCATGCTCCTAGCTTCACTTGAGTAATTCTTATGGTAATCGTTGAGTAATCCTCAACAGCATTTAACAAGTGTGATGGGACGGGGAACATACCATACAAGTGTTCGTATTACTTGCCAATTTTTTTCTCATAACGGTGTTGCTCATTGATTGGAATTTGGAATTGAATATATACAACTTCTTCTATTCAAATTAGAAGGGAGCAAAAAAGATCATTTTCTCTTCTTTGTTTAGAATGGCAAAATAGGAGGTCCCTGAAGTAGAGAATAAAAGGAGCTTTCCAACCTATTCATTTTATCATTGAAAACAGCGACAAAATGAAACAAAATCACATAAGTACCCCCGAGTCGAAGTGTCAAACACCCAATAGTTCAAGAAAATGATCTATTATACCCCAATAATCTAATCTTCAGGTATGCTACAGACGTTGCTACTCCAGTTGTAAATAGTTTGATCGCGAATGGAATTTTACCAAAAACTGGCAACATGTTCTCATTTCCCCCCTTTTTTACGTTTGTCGCTTTTGTGCTTCATCCTCTTACATTCCATTCAAGGTAGCTACTTTGATCAAGAATATGGTAGGCAGGTACTGAGCTCAGCAAGAGAAGATAAAGATTGGTTAGTATCCATAAGAAGGAAAATTCATGAATACCCAGAACTCAGATTCCAAGAATATAACACCAGTGCTCTCATTCGTACTGAGCTCGATAAACTCGGCATTTATTATGAATACCCTTTTGCCAAAACTGGTCTTGTTGCTCAAATTGGCAGCGGTTCTCCACCTGTTGTTGCTTTACGAGCTGATATGGATGCCCTTCCTCTCCAGGTTCCTCCCAAATCCTTAGCCACCTTCTTATTCTACACACAATTTTTTTTTTTTTTTTTTAACAATTAATCAATCAATTATACCTCAATCGTGAATCTTAAGAAAGCTATGGAGATTCAATATATAGTGTATATACATAAGAAAAAAAATTGACCTATTTACCCAGTGTAATTTTCGGCCCAAAGGGTGTCAGTTGACTCCCCTTGGACAAGATTGCTCTGCCCCTAGTTGTATGAATCTTCTTGTATCTAATTGAGAGGATTCAATATAGTTTAAATTATTTATACACTGGTCATTAACCTAGCACAATCCTCCAACTTTATTTGAATTTGCTACTGGCTATGCTTTGTGAAGCTTATATAGGTGGAGTTAGAAAGAAGATTCTTAATAGTGTGCATATGTAGTTATGGAATGTCTCTAACATTATTCTCGAGTGCATATAACCATAAGAGCTTGTTGAATGGGAGCATAAGAGCAAAGTTGCTGGCAAAATGCATGGATGTGGACATGATGCCCACACGATGATGCTTCTTGGGGCTGCTAAGCTGCTGAATAAGCGGAAGGACAAACTTAATGTAAGTTTCTTAACTTTACCCACTTCACTAATGCTGATTCATTTGGAATGTAATTTGTACTTGTGTGATTCTGCAACAAAAGATTTTTGCGCAATGTTGACCAGTGACCAGATTGCTTGTTCTCAGAAGTAATAATATTAGTTTTGCGCTATAGTGATTATGCTGATCAGTTTATCTGTTGTGCTTTGACTCCTTATCTAGGTTTGCATGCACACTAGGCCTTTGGAGCTTATTCTAAAAGGGGGTATTTCTTTTGATATTTTAAAAGATCATTTTGATCACTGACTCATAATCATTAAGTTTTCAAGGAGTTAGCACGCTAAATTTTGTCGCTACTAGCTGATATAAATATGTTAAAGACAGCGGTGCCCCCATTGTGCTCAAATCCTGGGTTGCCTCTGCTTATAGTTGGCCCCAAATGGTATACCAAGGAATGTAAATGGAACTTTCCCAATCTTGCAACCCTACATAGTAGCTAGCTGCTGTATTTCTTTAACTTCACCAACCAAATGTATGCTATATTTTGGATAAATTTTTGTGAAGACCAACCAATACTTCGGAGTGCAGAGACAATTGTGTACGTAATTAACCCCATATTCATCATGCTTAATAGGGCATTATAGTGAGATTTTTAAAGTTCTTCAACAATTTTGATAAAAGGAAGCATTTGATTTTATAAAAGTTAAGCGTTTTCTTGGTACGGCTGTTTCCCAAAAAAGTTTCACTCACCAACCAAAAATGAAAAAATGAAAAAAATAAGTGATCATATTATTCATTTTTCTTCGCACCAAACACACCCTCAATCAAGAACCAATGATATCTTCATTTCTGTTCACTTTCTTTCTTCTATCTACCAAAAATCCTCTACTTTTTAGTACGGACAATCTTCTATAGCTGCTAAATATGTACATTAGAGAAGAGAGGCAACATCTTCCTCCTAACTTAAACATAGAGGACGGTAAGAAGATAGATGATAACATTCTTTAATGGGGGTTGGGGGGGGGGGGGGGGGGGGGGGGGGGGCATTATGTGTACTTTGTCGAGATAATGAAAGAACAGACTCAAAAGGAATACACCAAAAAGGATATCTTTTTTGCTTTTTTATCAGATTTAGTTCATTTATTCACATGTATTTCTCTTGTTTGAGAAAATAATATAGAACAGTAAAACAAGAGCTTCTTATATGTTCATCTAAGACAGGTAAAGAATAATTACAAGATAATGACAACGTTGGTGAATAGCTCAGTCCTTCCTTAAAAACTTACTCAAATAAGATCAACAACAACCCAGTAAAATCCCACCAAGTGAGATCTGGGGAGGGCAGATTGTACGCAGACCTTACCCCTACCCCGAAGGAGTAGAGAGGCTGTTTTCGGGCTTAATCAAATAAGATCAAGATTAAATATTCGTTAAGCGGTTCAACCAAAGTCTCAATCATTATCGCTCAATCGACGGAGGTATGCTACTTTGCCGAAGTGATTTTTGAAGGCAGAAATACTTTTGGAGTTTTTCTATTACTCTTTTTGGGGGGACATTTTGTTAAATTACTTATTTTAATACAAGTCAAGAAAATGGTGATGCTCATAAACTTAGTTATCAGGATAAAGAATGTAATTGGCTTCTTGCTAATAGAATATTTTATTCCCTTCCCAAGTTCCTTTAATCATTTTATGACTCTCCCTATTGCCTTTTTCAACGTCTAGAAGGACGTTTCTCAAAAAGTTTCTGACTATTTTATGTAGAAGTTCTAAAGAACTAATTAATCGTGGAGAGAAGCTTGGTTTGAGGCTTTTGAGAGAGAGATTTTGAAGGGAAAAAGCTAAACTAAGTTCACTATATGTACTAGTGCTAAAATATTTTTGAACTCAGAAAAGATAAAGAAGAAAAAACCAAGTTGAGCACTAAATACAGAATACTGAACTAACTTGAATTCAAAGAGGAAAAAAATAAAATGAAAAAGAGCAGCATTGGTGCTGGCGCTGGGTCTTGAACCCCGGTCATCTTGTGAGGGAGGAACAAATGCCGCAGTCTGCATGCTAAACCAACACAACAATCGAGCTTCTGTGTTTGAGGGGGGCACATCAAAATTATTTAGGGGATCCTTGATGTATATACAAATATAAATCCACAGTTTTTGCCGAAGCTAACGGGTTCCGGTAACCCCTCTATTAACCATGTAGGTCCGCCTCTGACTATAAGTCAATGCAGACTTGACAGAATGATTGAGATGTTGGAGAGAAGATTGTATTCTTGGAGAAGGACTGGCTCTCCATGGGGATCTCTCGACTCTGATAAGTAGGGTCTTGAGTGCTATTCCAAACTGTGTTGTAATTTGTTTCCTTTCCCTGCATCTGTGGACAAGTGGAGAAGAGTCCTGTTGAGATGGTTGCAGTCAGAGATGCGACCTGATTGAACATTGTTTTGCAGGCATTCAACTTGTTCTTTGCTGAAGAGAGCAGGTTCAACATTGGAGGTAGCCCAAAAACCCTCATTGTCGTTTTTCTTTGTTAGGCTTCCATCAACGGGCTTTCTGTGTATCTTCCATTTTCCCTGTCGAGAATCACTTGTTGATGTTATTTCTCTTGACACAAGGACTGAACTTTTTGAAGTGGTTGACAATGGTTGAGTTCCCACATGAGTTTCTTCATACTATCTTCTTTTCAAACTTCTAAAGGCCTCACAAATTGGAGGGAGAGGTTTAATTACCTGACATCTAACCTCGTTGAGACATTGTCAAGGCCTAAAAGGAATTTAAAGATTATATCTCTTCAACCATCTCCTTGGATCTCATGGGCATTCCAAGTCAGGACTGCCAAAAAACATCTAGCTGTTTCCGGAAACGGCCGAGAGCACAATAATATTGTGTTACTGACATATCACCTTGCCCGAGATTATGAATATCACCTATAGTCAAAAAAGTGAAGCCGTATTTTTATTGTCTTGATAAATATGTCTCCCTTGGAACAGTCCAAATTTCATAGCAGTGTCGCAAAAAAGGAATAGTTGCGCTGTTTTATTATCGATGATGCTACTTAACTTGGATATGACCATGTTATTCTTTGATTCTCTAAATCTGAAACTTGGATTCATCCTTCTGTGGGTGACTAGCAGTGCCTGTGGGTTATCATTTTTGCCTTTTCCTTAGATGAACATATAGAGTGATTTTGCCCATTGAACATAGTTGTGACCATTCATAATTCATCGATTGTCTCGACATGGAGAACCTAGCCCTTCTGATCCTCCATGGCTTACGACTTACGAGTTCACGTCCAGATGAAGCAACCAACAACATCAACAACAACAACAAACCCAATGAAATCCCACAAGTGGGTCTGGGGAGGGTAAAGTGTACGTAGACCTTACCCCTACCTTATGAATGTAGAGAGGGTGTTTCCGAAAGACCCTCGACTCAAGAACAGTGAAAATGAAGCAATAAACAAACAATAGCAACAATAAGGTAATAAGAGAACGGAAGCAAATGGTGCAACATGTAATAACCAAGATGAAGCAACCAGAGAAACTAATTCAGGCATGACGAGAAATTTGGCGGTCAAGAGAGAGGATCGATTAGAACCAGTTGAAGGAAAGTGGAGATGACGGAGCATTGGCCTAATTCGTTTGCTCTCTGGTACCACGAAAAAGAAACTGAGAAGACCGATAACTTCTATCTACATTACAATAACGATACATGGCTGCATATATTGGAAATGAGGAAACCACAAATGGTTTTTGAATTCTTTTATACTTGACGAATAAAAAGAAATTCAAACTGAACCACACTTTCTAATTACTTGTCAGTCTGTAATTGTCTGACTGATACTACTAGATATTTCTTTTCAACTTTATAAGAATACATTTGTCACATGACACTCGTAAAGCACTGTTCGAATTGACTTAATCTGTTTTTGCCCTTTGTGTGGCATCATTCATTATCTATCCATCTCTTGGGGTAGTCTACAATAGATTGATTGGTTGCTTGTCTCCATTTTTTTTTTAACCGCAAAAGAGAACGGTGAGACTTGTTTTCCAACCTGCGGAGGAGGGAGGAGCTGGTGCATATCATATGATAAAGGGGCTCTAGGTGATGCAGAAGCTATATTTGGAATGCATGTTGATTTTAAAAGACCTACAGGGAGCATCGGTACTAGTCCTGGGCCCATTTTAGCTGCTGTTTCCTTCTTTGAGGCAAAAATAGAAGGAAAAGGTGGACATGCTGCAGAACCCCATGCTACTGTTGATCCAATACTTGCTGCATCATTTGCAATTGTGGCATTGCAGCAGCTTATCTCAAGAGAAGTAGATCCCCTTCATAGTCAAGTATGTAGCCTAATCTCAATTAGAAGTATACATCTTTGGTTTACACACACACAGTGACACACAGACACATAATTATGTAGGTACATATATTCCCTTCAGGAACATTTCTTGTTTTAGACAACTCATTGTTTTGAGGTACATATAGCATTTGAGACGTGAAGCCTCATTGACAGTTAAGCTGACTGAGATTGAAATTCTCATTTCTGCCTGAAGGTTCTTTCTGTTACTTATGTCAGAGGTGGATCAGCATCAAATGTTATTCCGCCTTATGTTGAATTTGGGGGAACTCTTAGGAGTCTTACAACTGAAGGCTTGCTTCAACTTCAAAAGAGGGTAAATGAGGTAGTTTGATACATGAACCTCTGACTGTTGTTGACTATCAACATCTGCAAACTAGATTTTCTGCCAGATGTCTTTAACATGTAGTTTTCTTAAAGATTCTAGTGATTTTTTGGAGTGATGTTTAATAGCCTTAAACTGAGCCTTCTTAGCTACTGAGAGCTATGTAATCAAATTAACAAGATTAAGGGTGAATAATTCTCGAACACATGTGCACATGAATATATAAGTCTCAGTTGAATGAATGATATAATCAAATTTTGGAGTGGTCTGCTTGCAATTTTCCCACGAGGATGCCATGTAACTCTAGCATTCATAACTGATCATCTTTCCCTGTTTTGCTTCTCTTTCTTTGTCAAAATCAATTTTATGGCTGTCCTCAAGATAGAAGCTTATTATTGGATCCTCTATTTCTATTTCACATTGTTGAACAGAACCTAGATTTCTTGTAGCAACTTTTTGCATTTGTAACACATTTATATGGAGCCTGCAGGTAATTGAAGGACAGGCTGCTGTGCATAGGTGTAAGGCATACATTGGCATGAAAGAGGAGGATTTCCCAGGATATCCAGCTTGCATAAATGATGAGCGCTTACATCAACATGTAGGGAGGGTTGGCAAACTCCTGCTTGGTTCCGAGAACATCAAGGAAGCTGAAAAGGTTATGGCAGGTGAGGACTTTGCCTTCTATCAAGAATTGATCCCTGGAGTTATGTTTCAAATTGGAATCAGAAATGAAAAAGTGGGCTCTACCCATGCCCCACACTCCCCTCACTTCGTTCTCGATGAGGATGTCCTGCCAATTGGAGCAGCGTTGCACACAGCCATAGCAGAGATGTATCTGAATGATTATCAACGTCTCATAGCGATTTAGATATATTTACACTGTTGTTAGTTAGTCTCTCGAGTAGTATAAATGTTCCAATCACTACTCATACATTCTGCGGATTGTATATATTGCAACGATAAATAAGCAAGTTCATGTGGTTCCTTTTCTTTTTCTTGTTTGCCATGGTGACTCTTGCGATTTTTAAAGTTTCTCTTATGCAACAAGCCATCAAGCAGGTAGCTAAGTCTGCAGAGAATTTTCTAGTTCTAGTCATGATCTTAGGAATTACAAGTTTGTTGCTTCCAATAATCCAGCAACCCTCTGAATATTGGCATTTCCTTTCCCTTTATTTTGGTATTATCTGTATCCAAGTATTCTTGCTATTTCACTGGTTTAATGAAATAATATTGTTTAGATCCAAAAAAATAAAGCAACATTCAATGGATTGGATAAGAGCGGAAGTATTCATCCGGATGATGCAAGCGCTAGAAACATTTGCAGATATCATAATGGCTTTGGGGAGTACTGATATTTCTGGGTTCAAAACAAATTAAATTTGGATTATGGTTTGTTTGCACTTTGCCCCTTAGTATTGGTTAATCAAAATGAGCGGCAAACCAAACTATAAAAATCTGGTTGTGCGTGCTATCTTTTTAGGTCCAAAGCAATCTCGATTTGGTTGTCGCATCATAACTTGAACCCAACATTACTTTCTTTCTTAGGCCGAGTGAGGTAAGTTGTAATTAATGCTTCTAGACCTCATTGCTTCATGCTGAGTCATACCCACGCAAATTTACTACGGGTGGCAAATGAGGCTTTTGCATCAATATCAGTTTTGGGTCACAGTGAAACCTATACCTATTATAAAAAGAGATTTTATATTACCCTCCCTACTCAACTTTTAATATAATTACCTTTTATACCTAATTACCATTTACGTACATTTTAAGGGATTTAATGCTATTAATTAGCCTCCTAATTTAGCTCTAGCGTATATTCCAACTTCCCCACGTTTCCCTCTCCAAATACCACCCCCTCACCCACGTATCAAACCACATCCCACGATTTCCTCTTCAATCACCCACGATTTTGTAATGACTCGGCCGGTCGTTCTGTGAGATTAGCCCCGTTTTCCCCCTTTCTGTTTTATCGTATGTTGCTTAGCCTATTTATGTTGTGTTGGGTCGGTTGGTTCGGGTTCGGAGTGGCCGTGGTGAGAATTGAGACACTTAGTCTCTTAAATTAACTTAATAGTTGAAAAAGTCAACTAGGAGTTGACTTATTGGTAAACGACCTCGGAATGCGAATTGTATGGCTCATATAGCTTCTTTAGGTGATTTGGGACTTAGGAGTGCGTTCGGAATGAAGTTTCGATGTCCGGTGTAGAATTAGGCTTGAATTGACGAAAGTTGGTTTTTGGCGATTTTCGGTTGGCAGTGGAAAATAGACTATCGGGGTCGGAATGGGATTCCGGAAGTTGGAGCAGGTTCGTAAAGTCATTTTGGATATGTGTGCAAAATTTCAGGTCAATCGAAGGTGTTTTGGTTGGTTTCGGCTTTGTTGGCGAAATTTAGAAGTTTCAAAGTTCATAGGTTTGAATTTGATGTAATTTTGGTATTTTTGCGTTGTTTTTGATATTTCGAAGGCTCGACTAGGTTTGAATAAGGTTATGGGTTGGGGTGGCGTGTTTGGTTGAGGTCCCGGGGGCCTCAGGTGTATTTCGGATGCTCAAACGGGCACTTTTTGGCCTTAAGAAGTCTGTTGTTTTCTGATATTTTAGCAGCAGTGAATCCTTCAATGCGATCGCACGGACTCATCTGCGATCACGTAGAGTAAAAGAGTGGGGCAGACATTTTGTTCTATGCGATCGCATGGTTAGGGTTGTGATCGCATAGGTTGGTCAGGTAGAGCAGTGCGATCACGTGGGTGTTTGTGCGGTCTCGTAGAGGTTCTGAGGCGCGTGTGTGGGATTGTTGTTTGTTCTATGCTATCGCGTGAGTTGGTGTGCGATCGCGTATAGTGGTCTGGGGTGTGCATCGCGATCGCATGGCTAGAGCCGCGATCGCACTGAGGAAATTAATTGTTGGGCAGAATGTTTTAAAGATCATTTGTGCGAGATTAGCTCATTTCTTTCCTCCATTTTTGAACGAGTTGAGAGCTATTTGAGAGGGATTTGAAGAAGAAATCAAGGGGGCTCGCTTGGAGGTAAGGTTCCAACTTCATAACTCGTTTATATGTCGTTTTCTAAGTAATTAAACCGGAAAATTGTTGAAATTAAACCCAAATTTGGGAAAGAAAGATGCATGCAATTGGAATTCTCTTTTGAGGATTTGAGTGGGCAATTGTGGTCCGATTTTAGTGTTATTGATATGTATAGAATCGTGGGAGGACGAGGATTCCAGTGATGTAAATTTATCGAATTCTGAGACGTGGGCCCGGGGCTCGGGTTTGGCCGAATTTCGAGAATTTTGTTAAATTGATAGTTTTCGATTGGGTTGTGTTCCTTTAGCGTATATTGATGATGTTGATCTGGTTTTGGTTAGATTGGGAGCAATCGGGAGCCAATTTGATGGGCAAGAGCATCGCGGATAAGTGTTGTGACCCCGTAGAGGTAAGCAATGGTTATAAATCTTGTCCTGAGGGTATGAAACCCCGGACTTCATAATTCTCACTGTTTTTAGAATGGCGCACATGGATGCCGAGTATGTGGTGCGCACTGATTTTTGGATGGGACTTGGTCCTCTCCGCGGCAACTATTGAGTTGCGTATTTACTCTAAATCATATGTTAAATTGTATTCTAAAGACTATTGCTATATCTGGGCTATAAGTCATGTTTGGGGCCTCATGCCGACTTGTTTTAAACCCTTTGGGGGCTTTTTACTGTTATTTCCTCACTATTGGTTTATGATTTATACTCAGTCATATTGTGCTTAACTGTTTTCGAAACTTAGCCTTATTTACACTATTTTGAAGATATAAAATGATGTTTTGGGTCGAGTACCCCATTTTACTGATTCGCCCGAGGGGCTTTTGAGAGGTTTTGACTGAGTGAGACCGAGGGTCTGATTTGTGAGGATATGATATGCCACGAGGTGGCTTGATTTTAGCGCTTGGGCTGAAGGAGACCCTCCGGAGTCTGTACACACCCTCAGTGAGCATAGGTACCTACTGAGTGCTGAGTGATGAGTGATTTGGAGGCATGAGTGACAGTGAGGTTGCCTGAGGGGCTGATATTGAGTGGCTGTGAGGTGCTGAGTGATGTTCTGCCCGCGAGGCGATTTATGATTCATGTTTTTGCCCGAGGGGTTACTTATGATTTATTTCATTTTTACACTAAATCTTTCGGTTATTTTTATTTCTGAAATTGTTGGAAAACATATTTTTCAAAGGATTTTTCGGAAGTTGGTTTTAAGGCATGATGATATCATATATCTATGTATATACTGTTGGAAAGAAAGGCTGCGCATATTGTGAATTGATGATATTGGTTCGTATGTGTTTCTTGCCACTTAGACTTGATTTATTCTCATTACTACTGAGTTGGCGTACTCACATTGCTCCCTGCACCCCTGTGTGCAGATTCAGGTGCAGATACCAAGCGTTAGCCATCTATTCCATGCGGAGCCGGAGTTCGGGATATAGAGGTAGTTGTTCAGTGTCTGCAGCATCTCTGTTTTCCCTTTTTTTGTTATATCTAGCTATTCGTTTAGAGGTTTTGTATTATAATAGTAGACTTGTCAGTATGTTTCTTAGATGCTCATGACATGTTGACTCTAGATTTTGGGGATGGTTTAGACTATTTAGCTGTTTATTTTTCCTAATGAATTCCATAATTTTATATACTTTATGAAATGTTGAAAAAAGGTTGAGATTTTAGAAAGAAACTGTAATTATGTGATTGTTGGCTATCCTAGTTCCACGATAGGCGCCATCACGGCCGGTTTAGGAATTGTGATCGTGACAAGTTGGTATCAGAGCCTAGGTTACATAGGACTCAACGATCATGAGTAGGTTTAGTAGAGTCTTGCGGATCGGTATGGAGACGTCTGTACTTATCTTCGAGAGGTTGCGGAACCCGTAGGAACAATCTCATTTTCTTGAATTCTATTGTGCCATTTTGTTGATTCTGGAAATCTAAACTTCTAATGTTTCCCTCTCTCACAGATGGTGAGGACTCACGCTACCGATCAGGATGATCAACCTCCAGCTAGACCAACGAGAGATCGAGGCCGTGGTAGAGGTAGGGGGCCAGCTCGTGCAGCAGCCAGGCCAGTGCTTAGTTGATCCCCCTTACTAATCATGGTCAGATACCCGCCACAGATACTCCAGCGGGTCAGGCTCAGGCACCGGCAATGCCTATTGTTATTCTAGGTCTTCAGGAGACCTTGGCCCAAATCTTGGCAGTGTGTACCACCCTTGCTCAGGAAGTTGCCGCTACTTCTCAGGCCGGGGGAGGAAGTCATACTCCAGTTGCCCCGACGCCTGAGCAGGGTACTCAGGGCCAGCAGACATCGGGGGTGGTTCCAGCCCAACCAGTTGCTCCAGTTCGGGGCTTCGTGGTTCCGTCTATGCCAGAGGACGAGCAACGTAGACTGGAGAGGTTTAGTAGACTACAACCTCCGACATTCAATA
This sequence comes from Nicotiana paniculata, assembly GCA_005239505.1. Classification (NCBI taxonomy): domain Eukaryota; kingdom Viridiplantae; phylum Streptophyta; class Magnoliopsida; order Solanales; family Solanaceae; genus Nicotiana; species Nicotiana paniculata. The sequence goes on along the minus strand of MDKI01161891.1, from coordinate 68,430 downwards.
GTGTTGAGGGCGAGGATGCCCAGTGTTTTCTAGATAAGCGCCAGAAAATGCTACGTACTGCTGGGATTTTAGAGACTAGTGGGGTCTCATTTTCTACGTTTCAGATTTTAGGTGCTGCTTTCACTTGGTGGGAGCCTTTTGAGAGGCGTAGGCCTGTTGGTTCAGCACCCCTCACCCGACAACAGTTCTCCACTATCTTTTTGGAGAAGTATGTACCTCAGTCTCACAGGGAGGAGCAGCGCAGGCTTTTTGAGCAGTTGCGTCAGGGGGGGCTAGCAATGACGCAGTATGAGATGCGGTTTTCAGAGTTGGCTCGTCATGCTACCGAGTTGGTCCCTACTGATAGGGAGAGGGTTGGGAGGTTCGTGGATGTCTTCACTTATCAGCTCTGCCTATTTATGACTCGGGAGAGAGTATCAGACGCTACATTCGAGCAGGTTGTTGACATTGCCCGAGATATTGAGTCGATTCACCGCCAAGAGCGAGATGATAGGTAGGACAAGAGGCCTCGTGGATCGGGAAGTTCTAGTGGTGCTCTTTTCAAGGGGCAGTTTCAGCGTTGTAGAGTTTGTTCATTCAGGCCTCCTCAATCAGTTCGCCCAGCTTATAGTGGTACATCTTCGGGGCATGGTCCCCGTGGTTCTCAGCCAGGGCGTACTTCATTTGGTTCCCTCTCAGCTCAGAGTGCAGCTCGAGCACCACCAGTTCAAAGTTCTTCTATGCATGAGTCTTCTAGTGTCTATTCTGGTGCCAGGGGCTTCTATCAGTCCCCACCTCCATCTCCAAGGAGTTGTTTTGAGTGTGGAGAGTTTGGGCACATGTGGAGGCAATGTCCCCGTCGTCCCGGTGGTTCTTCTCAGTAGAGGGGTCAGCCCTCGACTTCAGCTCCAGTTACTTCACCACCCGCCCAGGCAGCCAGGGGTGCTAGTCAGTCAGCTAGAGGCCGCCCTAGCGGGGGAGGTCGAGCAGGTGGAGGTCAGGCTCGTATGTATGCATTTCTAGCCAGGCCGGATGCTATGGCCTCCGATGCAGTGATCGCATGTATTGTCTCAGTCTGTTGCCGAGATGCTTTGGCTTTATTTGACCCTGGTTCTACATATTCCTATGTTTCTTCATATTTTGCCCATTTTCTGGATATGCCCCGTGCGTCTTTAGTTATCTCTATTCATGTGTCGACTCCGGTGGCGATACTGTTATTGTGGATCGTGTGTATCGATCGTCTGTGATATCTATTGGGGGTCTAGATACCGGAGTGACCTACTATTACTCAGCATGGTCGATTTTGATGTGATATTGGGCATGGATTGTTATCTCCGTGTCATGTTGTTCTTGATTGTCACGCTAAACCCATGATCTTATCTATGTCGGGATGTCCGAGGGTTGAGTGGAGAGGTTCTTCTGAGTATATGCCTAGCAGGGTGATTTCCTACCTGAAGGCTCATCGCATGGTTGAGAAGGGGTGTCTATCTTATCTGGCGTTTATGAGGGATGTCAGTGGTGAGACTCCCACTATTGATTCGGTTCCTGTGGTCCGTGACTTTCCGGACGTGTTTCATGCAGACCTGTCGGGCATGCCGCCTAACAGGGACATTGATTTTGGTATTGACCTGGTGCTAGGCACCCAGCCTATTTCTATTCCACCTTATCGTATGGCACCAGTGGAGCTAAAGGAATTAAAGGAGCAGTTTCAGGAACTCCTAGATAAGGGGTTCATTCGGCCTAGTGTGTCACCTTGGGGTGCACCGGTGTTGTTCGTAAAGAAGAAGGATGGTTCTATGCATATGTGTATTGATTATCAGCAGCTGAACAGAGTTACGGTGAAGAATCGGTATCCCTTCCTCGTATAGATGACTTGTTTGATCAGTTACAGGGTGTGAGGGTATTTTAAAAGATTGACTTGCGTTCCGGTTATCATCAGTTGAAGATTCGGGGGATAGACATCCCGAAGACTGCTTTCAGGACTAGATATGGTCATTATGAGTTCCTAGTTATGTCATTTGGGCTGACCAATGCCCCAACAGCCTTTATGCACCTGATGCACAGTGTATTTCGGCCTTATCTGGATTCTTTCATCATCGTGTTTATTGATGATATCTTGGTGCATTCCCGATCTCGGGAGGATCATGAGAAGAATTTGAGGGTTGTGCTTCAGACCTTGAGGGAGAAGAGATTGTATGCGAAATTTTTGAAGTGTGAGTTCTGGCTTGATTCAGTAGCATTCTTGGGGCACGTGGTGTACAATGAGGGTATTCAGGTTGATCCGAATAAGGTAGAGGCGGTGTAGAGTTGGCCTAGACCGCCATTAGCTACTGAGATTCGCAGTTTCCTTGGTTTGGCAGGGTACCATCGCCGTTTCGTCGAGGGATTTTCATCTATTGTTGCCCCTATGACCAGACTCACCCAGAAGGGTGCTCAGTTCAGATGGACTGAGGAGTGTGCGGAGAGCTTTCAGAAGCTCAAGTCAGCTTTGACTACAGCTCCGATATTGATTTTGCCTACGGGTTCAGGTTCTTATACAGTTTACTGTGATGCCTCGAGAGTTGGCCTAGGAGCGGTTTTGATGCAGGACGGTAGGGTGATGCGCGTCCAGACAGTTGAAGGTGCACGAGAAAAATTATCCAGTGCACGATCTTGAGCTAGCAGCTATTGTTCACGCCTTGAAGATTTAGCGTCATTATTTGTATGGAGTGCATTGTGAAATTTTCACTGATCACCGTAGTTTGCAGCATCTGCTTAAGCAGAAGGATCTGAATTTGCGTCAGAGGAGATAGTTGGAGCTTCTCAAGGATTATGACCTCACTATTTTATATCATCCGGGGAAGGCTAATGTAGTGGCCGATGCCCTGAGTCGCAGAGTGCAGAGTTTGGGGAGTCTAGCCTACCTGCCAGTAGCAGAGCGGCCTTTAGCACTCAATGTTCAGGCTTTAGCAGGTCAGTTGGTGAGATTGGATCTATCTCCGCGTCCGCCGTTAGTGGCTTGTGTAGCCTCCAGGTCTTCTCTTTATGATCATATTAGAGCACGCCAGTATGATGATCCACATTTGCTTGCTCTTCAGGACAGGGTTCGTCGCGGTGATGCCAGGGATGTGGTTATGTGTGATGATGGGGTCATGAGGATGCAAGGTCGGATTTGCGTGCCCAATGTAGATGGACTTCGAGATTTGATTCTGGCTGAGGCCCATAGTTCGCGATATTCCATCCATCCGGGTGCCGCAAAGACGTGTCAGGATTTGACGCAGCATTATTGGTGGAGGCGGATGAAGAAGGATATTGTTGAGTTTGTGGCTCGGTGTCTCAACTATCAGCAGTTCAAGTATGAGCACCAGAGACTCGGTGGATTGCTTCAGAGATTTGATATTCCGGAGTGGAAGTGGGAACGAATCACCATGGACTTCGTAGTTGGACTCCCACAGACTTCTAGGAGGTTTGATGCTATATGAGTTATTGTGGATCGGCTGACCAAGTCCGTGCACTTCATTCTTGTTGGTACTACTTATTCTTCGGAGCGGTTAGCTTAGATTTATATTAGGGAGATTGTCCAATTGCATGGGGTTCCAGTTTCCATCATTTCTGACAAAGGTACTCGGTTCACATCTCAGTTTTGGAGAGCCGTACAGAGAGAGTTGGGTACTCAGGTTGAGTTGAGCACATCGTTTCATCCTCAGATCGACGGCCAGTCAGAGCGTACTATTCAGATTTTGGAGGATATGTTGCGTGCATGTGTCATTGATTTTGGGGGTTCATGGGACCAGTTTATGCCACTCATGGAGTTTGCATATAATAATAGCTATCAGTCGAGTATCCAGATGGCTCCGTATGAGGCTTTATATGGTAGGAGGTGCAGATCTCCGGTTGGTTGGTTTGAGCCGGGCGAGGCTAGAATATTGGGCACAGACCTGGTTCATGATGCGTTGGGTAAGGCAAGTTGATTAAGGAGCGGCTTCGCACGGTGCAGTCTAGGTAGAAGAGCTATGGGGACCGGAAGGTCCGGGATATGTCTTTCATGGTTGGGGATAAGGTGTTGCTGAAAGTGTCCCCCACGAAGGGTGTTATGTAGTTCCGGAAGAGGGAAAGCTGAGTCCCAGGTTCATTGGGCCATTTGAGGTGCTTCAGAGGATTGGGGAGGTGGCTTATAGACTTGTTGATGTTTAGCTTAAAGTATATATATTTTCATGTATATTGCCTCATATTTTACTTTTGTTTCGTGAATTTTAGATGTTAATTGTGATGATTTATATTGATTTGTAGTGTTTTTATGTGTAGGAATGATTTGGAAGCAATCGGGGACGAAATGCACAAAACTAGAGCCAAAACGCAAAAACCGGACAAGAAGGCAATTTTGGGTGCCACAGGCAGGGCTGGGCGCCACCTGTGGCGCTGGATACAGAAAACAAATTTTGGACAGCGCCCTGGTGGGCGCCCGGCGCTACCCAAGGCACCAGTGATGGGAAGTTTTCCTATTTTTCCCGGGACTCGGTTAATTCGATCCTAGACCTACCCAACACGTCTAAAAGCAAGTCCAAGCTTTTTTTTGAGGGATTCACGCCACTTTGGAGGAGAAATACACACGAAATTTCTAGTATTTACAATTAATTCAACACTTATGCAATTGTTTGATTTTAGCATGAGTGGCTAAACACCCATTGTTCTGGGGTTGTGATTAAGCCATGAATATTGTTATTCGATATTAGCTTAACCTTGATTATAGTTCACTCAATATATGGTTGTTTCTTCAATTCTGTGTTTAATTGCTTAATTGTCTGGCCAACAGTTAGGTTCTATATACTATCTATGATATGCTTGGGAAAGCCGTGTATACATTAGAGAAGAGTTGAAGAGAGCGCGATCTTAACCCTTCAGGGGAGCGGATTTATGGTTAGGATAGGAATATACCAAGTCACCGTGCTTAATTAAACATCGTAATCTTAATGCGTTCTGATAGATTAATTTCATAGGAATATAGGCGTTAATCTATTGAGAATATGCGCGTAGTGCTTAGGGAGAAGGCTATGAGAGAATTTATCGATTAATTAGCAACCATGAGTGAATTATATGAAAGGGAGAGTTAATTATAACACAATACGAATTGGGTCGTCAGGTCAGAATGCTAAGATCTAAGGATATAGCTTCAGTGAAGGTTCAGTAGAGAGGGCAGCCGGTGGAGGATGCCAACTGGGAGACCGAGCGGGAGATGCGGGACATATATCCTCACTTATTCGAGACTCCAGGTACGTTTCTAGACCCATTTGAGGATGAAAGTTTGTTTAAGAGGGGATGATGTAACGACCCGGCCGGTCGTTCCAAGAGATTGCCCCATTTTCCTCATTTCTATTTTATCTTATATTGCTTAGCCTATTTATGTTGTGTTGCTTCGGTTGGATCGGGTTCAGAGTGGTCGTGGTGAGAATTGAGATACTTAGTCTCTTAAATTAGCTTAATAGTTGAAAAAGTCAACTGGGAGTTGACTTATTAGTAAACGATCCCGGAATGCGGATTTTATGGCTCGGATAACCTTTTTAGGTGATTTGGGACATAGGAGTGCGTTCGGAATGAAGTTTCGATGTCCGATGTAGATTTAGGCTTGGATTGGCGAAAGTTAGTTTTTTGCGAATTCTGGTCGACAGTGGAAAATAGGCTATCGAGGTCAGAATGGGATTCCAGAAGTTGGAGCAGGTTCATAATTTCATTTTGGATATGTGTGCAAAATTTCAGGTCAATCGGAGGTGTTTTGGTTGGATTCAGCATCGTTGGCGAAATTTAGAAGTTTCAAAGTTCATAGGTTTGAATTTGATGTAATTTTTGTGTTTTTGCAATGTTTTTGGTATTTCGAAGGCTTGATTAAGTTTGAATAAGGTTATGGGTTGTGGTGGCATGTTTGGTTGAGGTACCGGGGGCCTCGGGTGTATTTCGGATGCTCAAACGGGCACTTTTTGGCCTTAAGAAGTCTGTTGTTTTCTAGTGTTTTAGCAGTAGTGAATCTTTCAATGCGATCGCGTGGACTCATCCGCGATCGCGTAGAGTAAAAGAGTGGGGCAAGCATTTTGTTCTATGCGATCGCGTGGTTAGGATTGCAATCACATAGGTTCGTCAGGTAGAGCAGTGCGATCGCGTGGGTGTTGGTGCGGTCGCATAGAGGTTATGAGGCGCGTGTGTGGGATGGTCGTTTGTTCTATGAGATCGCGTGAGTTGGTGTGTGATCGCGTAGAGTGGTCTGGGGTGTGCATCACGATCGCGTGTCTAGAGTCGCGATCGTACTGAGGAAATTAATTGTTGGGCAGAATGTTTTAAAGACCATTTGTGCGAGATTAGCTCATTTCTTTCCTCCATTTTTGAACGAGTTGAGAGCTATTTGAGAGGGATTTGAAGAAGAAATCAAGGGGGCTCTCTTGGAGGTAAGGTTCCAACTTCATAACTCGTTTTTATGTCATTTTCTAAGTAATTAAACCGGAAAATTATTGAAATTAAACCCAAATTTGGGGAAGTAAGGTGCATGAAATTGGAATTCTCTTTTGAGGATTTGAGTGGGCAATTGTGGTCAGATTTTAGAGTTCTTGGTATGTATAGAATCGTGGGAGGACGAGGATTCTAGTGATGTAAATATTATTGAATTCCAAGACGTGAGCCTGGGGCTTGGGCTTGGCCGAATTTCGAGAATTTTGTATAAATTGATAGTTTTCGATTGGGTTGTGTTCTTTTAGCGTATATTGATGATGTTGATATGGTTTTGGTTAGCTTCGGAGCAATCGAGAGCCAATTTGAGGGGAAAGAGCATCGCGGATTATTGTTGCGGCCCAGTAGAGGTAAGTAATGGTTATAAATCTTGTCATGAGGGTATGAAACCTCGGACTTCATATTTCTCACTATTTTTAGAATGGCGCACATGTTGGATGCCGAGTATGTGGCGCGCACTGATTTTTGTATGGGAATTGGTCCTCTCCGCGGAAACTATTGAGTTACGTATTTACTCTAAATCATATGTTAAATTTTATTCCAAAGACTATTGCTATATCTGGGCTATAAGCCATGTTTGGGGCCTCGTGCCGACTTGTTTTAGACCCTTTGGGGTATTTTTACTGCTATTGATTTGCACTCAGTCATATTGTGCTTAATTGTTTTTGAAACTCAACCTTATTTACACTATTTTGAAGATATAAAATGATGTTTTGGGTCGAGTACCCCATTTTACTGATACGCCCGAGGGGATTTTGAGAGTTTCTAACTGGGTGAGGCCGAGGGCCTGATTTGTGAGGATATAATATGCCACGAGGTGGCTTGATTTTAGCGCTTGGGCTGAAGGAGCCCCTCCGATATCTGTACACACCCCCAGTGAGCGCAGGTACCTACTGAGTGTTGAGTGCCGAGTGCCGAGTGATGAGTGATTGGGAGGCATGAGTGACAGTAAGGTTGCCCGAGGGGCTGTGAGGTGTTGAGTGATGTTCTTCCCGAGGGGCGATTTGTGATTCATGTTTTTGCCCGGGCTACTTATGATTTATTTCAGTTTTACACTAAATCTTTCGGTTATTTTTTATTTCTAAAATTGTTGGAAACATATTTTTCAAAGGATTTTTCGGAAGTTGGTTTTAAGGCACGTTGATGTCATATATCTATGTATATATTGTTGGAAATAAAGGCTGTGCATATTGTGAATTGATGATATTGATTCTTATGTGTTTCTTGCCACTTAGACTTGATTTATTCTCATTACTACTGAGTTGGCATACTCACATTACTCCCTGCACCCCTGTGTGCAGATTCAGGTGCAGATACTGAGCGTTAGCCATCTATTCCGTGCGGAGCCGGAGTTAGGGATATAGAGGTAGTTGTTCGGCATCCGCAGCATCTCTGTTTCCCCTCCTTTTGTTATATCTAGCTATTCGTTTGGAGGTTTTTTATTATAATAGTAGACATGTTGGTATATTTCTTAGATGCTCATGACATGTTGACTCCGAATTTTGGGGATGGTTTAGACTATTTAGCTGTTTATTTTGCCTAATGAATTTAGTAATTTTATATACTTTATGAAATGTTGAAAAATGGTTGAGATTTTAGAAAGAAACTGTAATTATGTGATTGTTAGCTAGCCTAGTTCCACGATAGGCACAATCACGGCCGATTTAGGAATTGGGTTGGTGACAGATTTTCTCTTCTAAAACCAACCAAAAACTGTTAACCCCTCCATTAACGCATTTTGCAAGTACTTTCTTCGAAAATCGGTCAAAATTTGTACTCTTCTTCAAAGTTCATACCCCCATTAACGAATTTTGCATAGCTAGCTTCAACGATTTTCAATGAAGAAGAAAAGAGCTTCAAAGAACAGCCCTAACAAAGTTAAAGGATCAGATGTTCCACCATTGATAGCCTTTAAACAAATTTGAAACTTTGAATTCGAATTTTGGTTTTCAAAAAATATTACTTGTTTGAATTGGGTGTTGTTGCAAAACAATTGGGAATTCTCTCTACGTCTCTCTCTATCTCTCAAACCCTAATTTCAGTAATGTAAAGCAAAGGAAAAGAGAGCAGCAATTCCACCATTGATAGCCATTAAAAAGCTTCGAATCTTTGAATTCGAATTTGAATTTTCAAAAATCATTATTTGTTTGGATTGTGTGTTGTTGCAAAAAATTGGGAATATGATTTGGAGTTTATATCTCAATTTTGATGGTGTTTTGGTGAAGATTAGACTTGATTTTTGCTGAGTTTCAGATTGAAAGTCGAATAAGAAGAAGAAGAAGACGTGATATGCACTATATTTACGAAATTGTAGTAAAATAGTAGAAAAATTGTAGAAATAATGTAAGAAAATTATAGATAAGTGTAGATAAATTGTGTAATATATAATTAGTTGTATGAAATTTGTTTTTACTATGTATAAATCAAATACAAAATATACAAAAGACATATTGTATAAGTTTTATATAAAATTTGTATTTAAGTTGTATATTATTGTAGTTATATTTAACTTAATAGAAATAATGTGTGGAAGTTGTAGATAAGTTATAGATCAGTTGTGTAATATATAATTAGTTGTATGAAATTCATTTTTACTATGTTAGAAATAATGTGTGAAAGTTGTAGATAAATTGTAGATAAGTTATAGATAAATTGTATAATATATAATTAGTTGTATGAAATTTATTTTTACTATGTATAAATCAGATACAAAATATATAAATGACATATTGTTTTAAATTTTGTATCAAATGTGTATTTAAGTTGTATGTTAGTTTAGTTGTATTTAACTGGATAGCATACAAAAAAATTCCCATGAATAAATTGTGTGCTTATAAACGAATTCATAATATGTTAACAAACTGACAACTGAATAAATTGTATAGACAGAGAGTTAGAGACAGATAAAACTGATTTTATAAATTCAAACCTAACAAAAGAATTGCTTTGAGTTATAATTTGATGCACACAAAACCTGACGGAGGTCTATGCCTGAACTTCTACGTTTTCTCCGTAACCTTTTTTCGTCTTTCTCTTGGTTCCTTCAATAATAAGATCTGATTTAAATATGGAATACCATATTTTAGCCTTCTTTTTGATTTTTTTATAGTATTTGATTTGGTTGAAGGGAAGCTTCCAAATTTGTGAGGTAGCGTGGTTGACTGGCTAAGTTCATTTATTTGCTCCTTTTCAGATTTTAAATTTTGATTAAAACTGAAATAGTAGGAAATAAAATACAGAATATAAGTAGGAAAAAAAATCTAAATTGCATTTGTTTGGATAGAAGAGGGGAGAGAGGAGGAAAAAAAGGAAAAGGGTGTAACTAAATCTCTTGATTGAAGGCACAAATAATGGATTTCGGAGCCTTTTAAGGTAGATTATATATATTTTGTAAACAAAACTTGTTTATGACGGGTAATTAGCTAAACATGAACATTAAGGGTAATAAAGTTTCAAATAGTGTATAAGAATGAAAAAATCCCTTACAAAAAATTTTGCAAGCCTACCCACTTTACAATTAATTATCGAATCTGAAGTTAAAAAAGAAATGGGGGATTTGCATCAATACACAATTTTTAGGTCATCTTTTAACTTATACCCGCTTTGCAAAGAAAATTGCAAGCGTACCCACTTTTCGGGTAATTTCAGACATACGGGTCTGAAGTAGCAAAAATTTATGTCTGAAGTTTGAACTTCAGAATGTTTTGCCTAAAGTGTAGCCTTATCAAATCAAAACTTCAGATATTTTTGCCTGAAGTTTGACCTAACTTGCAAAGGCAATCACGTAAACTTTAGTTCATAGTACAATGGCAAACTTCAGTTCAATAAAACTATAACATGTTTTGGCTGAAGTTTTTGTTTTGTAATTGCTGAACTTCAGCATTCTAGGAGCTGGAATTTATTTTGTATTTGCTGAACTTCAGCATTCTAGGAGCTGAATTTTTTGTCTATATTTCCTGAACTTCAACATTCTTAGAGCTGACGTTCTGTTATGTATTTCTTTGAAGAAGAAATGTATCGCTTTTTTTCTTCCTCCACACGAATTTTTTGCTTAAATTGGAGTAGCGTTGGAGTAGTATACATGAATTTTCTGGGACTTCAACTTCTTTCATGGCTTTCTTCTGGGCTTTCTTAGCCAAAAACTTAGCAATTTCTTCTTCAGTGATCTTTCTCATTTTCTTCCTTTTCTTTCTTTCTTTCTTACGCTAATGGAATCAACGTCGGAATCCAATGGGTCATCGGAAAATAGTCAGCGAAAAATAGGTCGTCTGCTGGACTTAGACGGAGTCGTTTCGGTTCTGGAAAGTGTTGGAGAAGACGGAATGAGAAGTATTCGGGCAGACATGTGTTGATTCTTCATTCTTATATAGGGGTGCATAAACTTAGTTTGATTGGCCCGTTATGTTCCGGCTTCTGATATGCAGTTGTTGTCAATTTTCTTGGAATAGGTTTGAAGTTGTTTAAAAAGTGGGTACAAGTTAAAACATTTTTAAAAAGTGGGTATAGGTTAAGTGGGGGCGACCAAATAGGGCGCCCCGTGCAATTTTTACAAAAAAAATTAGTCTGAAGTGAAAAATGTCACTTCAAATGCACTTAAGGCCAAATAGGTCTGAAGTACAACCAATAATTTCATGCACCTAAGGCCAATAAGTCTGATGTGAAAAATTACACTTCAAATGCACTTAAGGCCAAAAGGTCTGAAGTGCAACAAACATTTTTCTACACTTAAGGCCAATAAGTTTGAAGTGAAAAATTACACTTTAAATGCACTTAAGGCCAAAAGGTCTGAAGTGCAACAAACATTTTTCTACACTTAAGGCCAATAAGTTTGAAGTGAAAAATTACACTTTAAATGCACTTAAGGCCAAATAGGTATGAAATGCAACCAATAATTTCGTGCACCTAAGTCCAATAAGTCTGAAGTGAAAAATTACACTTCAAATGCATTTAAGGCCAAAAGGTCTGAAGTGCAACAAACATTTTTCTACACTTAAGGCCAATAAGTTTGAAGTGAAAAATTTCACTTAGGATGTACTTAAGGCCAAAAAGTTTTAAGTGCAACCAAAGTTTTTATGCACTTAAGGCCAAATAGGCCTAAAGTGTAAATTGCCTATAAATAATTTTTTTTTAAAATTTTAACAATCCAACATACGATTGATACTTAAATCTACTCCAAATAAGCTAAAATTTGAAACATAACCTCCAAATATCATCAAGAAATACCTCAATCATCAATTTGTCAAAACAACAACAAATCTAACGAGCCCCTTTTGCAATTAAGAGAAAAAAAGCAAAAATACTAAGCAATAGTAAAAAATAAGCCACAGCAGCTCACCACAGTAAAACATCATAAACTACCTTAAAATATGTTCACAAACACCATATAAAATCAGTGCTATCCAAAGAAGAAGAAGAAGAAGAAGAAGAAAGAGGAGAAAAAGGCCTGAAGTTGTTCAAACATTGGACACAAGTTAAAAAATAAAAAGTAGGTACAGGTTAAATGAGGTCGACCAAGGGCGTCCCGCGTAATTTTTATGTGGCAAATGGACCGTTTGGGTTGTATTTGGGCGGGTCAAATAGGCTGACTCAATGAATGGGTCAATGCCCAATCATGTCCAAAGTTTATTTGGGTCAAGATGAGCTGAACCAAGATGGGCTAACCAATGAGTTGTAGCCTCCCCCCCCCCCCAAACTTAGCATCGTTGCAATATTTCAACTAATAAACAAATCAAACCCAATGGTATTAATAATAAAATATTAAAATGTTAGTTGACTCATGTTGTGACCAAACACACTCACGCAAGTATACATGGTCGTCAAGTAATAGAGTAATGAGTGGAGTATCATTCCCACGAAAATTTATGACTAACTTTTGGTTGATTCAAACTCAAATAACTTATCGCTTCAAGAGATTTCTCACAAATATATAAGTGACTAATTTACTACCTAAGAAACTATCAAGCAATGAAGTAACTAGAAATCAACCACAACACTTAAGCAATTTCAGATAACAATCAGTAGGAGAGGATATTCCAGGGTCATAGGTTGGCTGATAACCTTGTTCCATTTTTGCTTGAAATGACTAGTTGATTTATCTGGATTGTTGATTGACATGGTTGATATTACTTATAAGAATCTGTCGAGTTCTTACTCGCCTATTCAAGCTAACTTAATGTCTATATGTCTACGGAATTAAGACTAACAAGAATGCATTTACACTTCCTGTATTTCAACCAAGCAAGGAAATTAGGTATATTTCTATCCTAATTGCGAATCCGTTCCCCGATGCACGAGTTCAAGAACTTTCTCTATTTGATTCTATATGCAATCTAGAATTCTCACTTTCGAGTTCAAATCTAGATTCGTAGATAGTATTTTACTGTTAGCTACTCAGCAAAATGATTATAAACAGAATTAAATAAACAACCCAGCATACTAAAATCAAACTCATCAATTTAAACTTCGTCGAAATTCATGTAGCACCCATGACCATAGAATAATAGGGTTCTTAGCTACTCATATTTATACGATCATCAAAAATAATATTTTCAAACATAAAATCAATGAACACTAGAAGAGAAATGAAAGAATTGATCAAATTCATGCTCCCGAGTGTTTCGTAGTTTTGTTTCTCTCTCAAAGTCACTTCCCCGTCCTCAAAATAGGTTTAGGTTGGCTTTATATGAGTTGGGGGCGTGTTGAGGTCGAAATAACCGAGTCTTGGTCAAGATAAAACAGGTCCACGTCACCAGCGCCTGGGCAGCGTGCGGCGGCCAGGCGCTCAAGTTTTTCAACACACTGTTTTGTGCGGCACAGGTAGCGCCCCACGCTGCTTGTGGCGCTAAACTGAGCATTTTTTTCTTTTCTTCCCATTTTCGCTCCAATTCGCGCACTTTCGTCCCAAATCGCATCCAAATGATTCCCACATAGAAATACCACAAATTAATACAAATCATTATATTATACATCCAAAATCTACGAGACATGAGCATAATGCAAGGCAATATACATCAAAATATGCATATATTCAAGACGCATATCAACTCAAAGTAAACTAAGATAGAATATAAACACAAAATCTATTAAATATTTCTGTACAATAAGTAACTCCTGGCTCATGAGTTAAAATTATATTCATCATAAATGGATTTGGAAGAATGGAAATTTAAATTAAGAAAAAATATTAGATTACATCTGGTAAGGAGTACCTTTCAAATATAGATGTCCTAACAAAGCCGTATGTTTACCTTAATTCCATTATACAAAAGCATAAAATAAAAAGTAGTAGATATTCGACAAGTAATTAATTATTTTTGAAAACTTTGAAAATTGCTTGTGATTGAAAACTCGTGCTTGTCTTAATTGAATTTGAATAGATTGGATTAGATCTTATCGTGTTGTTCAAATATTTAGGGAGTCCTAAATAGGGGCACATATTTTGTCATCCTTTTTTAAACATGTGTCACCGTAAAATTTCCTTGTTCTTACTATGATCACTGCAATTGTTTCTCAAATACCCACCAATATATCTTTGTGCAAAACATAAAAAAGAGTTCTGCAAAAAGCGGATGGAAGAAGTTAGAAAACTTACACAAATATCTCAAATAAATCTCAACTTATCAATCTCTAGTCATTATTCATAGACTTACCAAAACTAGCCAACAAAAATTGAAAAACCAAATAAATAGGGTTCTTTCTCTCAAAAAATCACATGCAAAAATCACCTTCCATATTTTTAAGCGTGATTAGCGACATTAGATGCAAGACGGAAATGAAATTTCATGGACGAGGTATCAAATAATGTGATGAAATACAAAAAAAATATACAATATTCCAAATGTCTAAGCAAAAAAAGAACTTTTTCAATGGGTATAGTTAAAATTCATTGAGAATATATAGATAAGTCAATATACAAAATTTGAGGAAGATTGGAGGTACTTTGGACTGATTTTATATCAAAATTCGTAATTAAATCGAGTTCAAAAAATTCTTATGCGACACATATATCAAACATGTATCATGCATGTATCTCACACATAGATATACATGAATATACATGTGATACACAATTCATACAAATATGATACATATGTGATACACAATCATACAAATATGATACATATGTGATACACATTTCAAAGCACCTTAAAACTTCACCAAATCATCTCAAAACTGAGATTCAAGCTCCTTAAGTTATACTCAATCTATTCTAATAACACCCACTCAAAACAAACCAAAGATTGATATTTTTTTGCTACAAATAGCTAATATTAGTAATATTTTATGAATTAATCAATTTTTGTAATGGGCTACTTATAAATGGACATAACTAATAGTTTCCCAAGAAGTTATTCATGGGTCAGATTTGGCAAAATTATAGGTTGATTTGGGCTAGAAAAATAAACGAGTTTAGTTGGGTTGTGCCCAAACTCAACCCATCATTAATATATCTCATGCCCAACTCATTAAAGCTTGGGCGGGTTGGGGTAGTCAAATGGGTTTGGGCTGATTTTGACACCTCTAACTTGGAAAAGTTACATAATACACCCATTTGCAAAACTCACTTTCATGATATACCTAAGTTTAGAAATTACATCAAATATCTCAAAAATATTACACTATATACCTTCATATACACAATATTCTAGTTTGAAATACAATCCAAACATAACTTACCACAATATTGGAATACAGTATCCAAATAAAAATACCATAGTATTCTAATTTGTAATATAATATGCAATTAAACATACTACAATATTCTAATTTGGAATATAATATTTTAACTAAACATACCACGATATTATAAATTGGAAAATCTAAACTTAGCTTACCACAATATTCGAATGAAGAGTATAATACACAAACTAAACGTACTATAATATTCTAATTTGGAGTAGCATATTCAAACTAAAAAAATTATAAAGTAGGTATAAAGGTTAAAATAAATATTTTATTGTATATGGTGTTAATTTGTATTTTTGATGGGCATACAACGTAAATTTACCTATACCAACCAAGTTGTGTCTTCATACTAAATTTTTTGGGTCTCAGAAAGGACTTAAACAAGATCTTTAACCTTTTTATCCCAAAGGGACTTGCTTTGGTATAGTAATTGAGTAACTGACAAATGTGAAAAAATATATTTTCTCAAAGATAATATCTACTCTCAGCCTGTCATTTTATTTTATGTTATTTTGACGGAGCATAAATATAAAAAAGACTTTCAATGTGGATAAAATCAATGTATGTATAATATACTAAAATACCTTTTGGATTTTGTAGTTATAAACATATAAGTATTAGAACTTGTGCGATCACGGTCAATATTGAAGAATATTAATCATTTTATATTATGATTTTTGCATTTTTAGTTTACTATATCGTATTGAATTAATAGAAGTCCAACTGGCGTCTTAATTCTTAATATATTATTTCATTAATTAAATCTATACGAATTTAAAAAAGAAATTATATAATCATCATATCTTTTTATTTCTTATTTTCTTTATTACAATGTCTATTATTTAGTATTATTATATCACTAATATAATATTTTATTACCGTGTCACTTGGCTTAATATCATTATTCATTACTCCTTTTAATATAGCATAAAATTTCTTTCTTCTTAAAAATTAGTTTTAAATTTTACTCTACTGTTCACAATTCTTTAAATTTTAAAATAATTTCAACAATATCTTTATGTATTATTTGCCTGGTTTATGTCACGATCAAACTTCCACTATACGCTGTGAAGGTGTCAAACGTGGCCGCTAGGCAAGCCAACGGTGAACTATCCATGTAATTGTTCATTTTAATATTTTTAAAGTCATTGATTCTATTTAATAAGAGAACGATTAATAGGTGGTTGGAGTAATGTAAAGCATGAAATAAACAAAAGAGAGAAGTAGTGAATTTAATAATTGAACCATAAAATATCTACTAGAATCTCCCAAAATTCAGTGTCACAAGTGCATAAGCAAACTAGTAGAATACACAAAACCTCCTATACCACTATCTGGAGTAAGGTAGATAAAAAAATAAATACAACAAGAAGAGACTCTAGGCGCTGCAGAACCGACATAAAAAGAAGCTCGCCACTAAGTCTCCGGGTAGCGGGGGTATGCGTCTGAACAACCACCAGATGCACTTGCCTCAAATCCTGCACAAATGTCACGACCCAATTCTCCCTCCGTGAGATATCGTGATGGCACCTAGTATCTACGACTAGGTAAGCCTAACAAATTGTGAAAACAAAAATAAAAGTAAAATTAACAATAAACTACAACAAGATAACAAAATAGCTGATAAGATGCCGCTCGGCATGTACAAAACCCAACGCTCGAGTATACACAGTATGTTTTCCAAAATGCGGTAGTCATAAGCAACAAGCTATAGAAAAGAACTAATGTCTCTATACACCAGAATCTAAGTAAAATACCGAAAGGAGGGAATAGAAGGGGACTCCGGGGTCTGCGGACACGAAAGATGTACCTTGAAGTCTCCATACAACAACAAGCACTCTCATCTAATTGCGGGGCTGATAGTAAGCACCTGGATCTGCGCACAAACATGTGCAAAAGAGTAGCATAAGTACACCACAACATTACCCAGTAAGTGCCAAGCCTAGCCTTGGCAGAGTAGTGACGAGGTTAGGTCCGGGCCCTACTGGAATATAATAATAAAACAGATGATATAATATAATGAAGAAAGACGACGAATTTAACAAAAAGAATTCACAGAAAAATAACTACAAAACACAATGAGGTAACAACAGGGGCAGTCCCGAGATATCGTCTCGTAGTCCCAAAAGTAAATACTCAACAGGAAATCTCCCGAGATACCGTCTCATAGTCCCAAAAGTAAATATACGAGGAGATCTCCCGAGGTACCGCCTCGTAGTCTCAAAAGTAAATATGTGAGGATATCTTCCGAAGTACCTCCTCGTAGTCTCAAAAGTAAATGTGCAGGGGGATCTCCCGAGAGAACGCCTCGTAGTCCCAAAAGTAAGTATGCAGGGGGGGATTCCCCGAGGTTCCGCCTCGTAGTCCCAAAAGTAAACACAGCTCAAATCAGTGAAGAAAGCAATTAAAAAAAAGGATTATACAACTAAGGTCGATACAATTCAAGTAAAAGCAGAAATTTAACTAAACATAGTGCACAAAATTCAAATAAGCAATTAAGAGACGTAGACATAATAAAAAGGCTAAACAGGGTAACTACACATGCTAGTATAACTAAATTTAAGATGCAACAGAGTATTACTCAGTGAAACACTAGATTTTACTATAGTTAGCCCGTGTACACACTCATCACCTCGTGTACACAACACTCACATATAACAGAAGTAACAAACCCCACACAAGATTAGGAAAGCCACTTACTGGGTACCGTTGTGGTGTACTCATGCTACTTTTCTGCATATATTTTGTGTGAAGATCTAGGTGCTTCCTATCAGCCATGCTATTAGCTGAGAGTGCTTGTTGATATACAGAGACTTCAATGTACATATGCCGCATCTGCAGACCTCAGATTCCCCTTCTATTCCCTCATTCCTGTATTTTACTTAGATTCTGGTGTATATAGACAATAGTTCTTTTCTGTAACTTGTGAATTATGACTATCGAGTTTTGGGAAACATACTGTGTATACTCGAGTGTTGGGTTTTGTACATGCCGAGCGGCATCTTATCAACTATTTTATTATCCTGTTGCATTTTATTGTTAATTTTATTCTTATTTCTGTTTTTCTATAATTTGTTAGGCTTACCTAGTTGTAGAGACTAGGTGTGTCACGACATCTCATGGAGGGAGAATTAGGTCATGAAAAGTTAGTATTAGAGCCCTATGTTCATAGGTGTCGTGAGTCAAAAGCCGGTTTATTAGAGTCTCGCGGATCGGTACGAAGACATCTGTACTTATCCTCGAGAGGCTATGTAACTGTTAGGAAAAACTACACTTCTTTGATTCCTTGTAGTGCGAAATTGTTGACTTAAAAAATTTAAAATTTTGTATTCTATTCTCTCACCGATGGTGAGGACACGTACATGCAGATATAATGACCAGGCACCCCCACCCCCTACTAGAGCCGCGAGAGGCCGGGGCTTGGGTAGAGGCAGAGGACGTCCACGTGGTGCAGCCAGAGCACCCACACTAGCTACGAGAGAGGGCCCAATAGCTCCAGCTGGAGGGCAGGAACCTAAGGTACCTGTTGCTGCACCAGCCCTCCAGGAGACTCTACCCTAGTTTCTGAGCATGTTCAACACCTTAGCTCAGGCAAGATTGATTCCACGTGCTTCTGCCACATCTCAGGCTAGGGAGGGAGTATAGAATACCGCCAAGGGTACCCCAGAGCAGCGGGTTTAGGTCGACCAGGTTCTAGAGATTATACCGATGCAGCGGGTAGCTTCAGTTCATCCCGAGGCTAGTGCATCAGTTTCTGAGGCGGAGCAACTCAGACTTGAGAGGTACAAGAAGTACCACCCTCCTACCTTCACTTGATTGGCGATAGATGATGCCTAGGGTTTTCTGAAGAAGTGTCACCGTATTCTCCGTACTACGTGTGTAGTGGAGTCGAATGGGGTTTCTTTTACTACATTCCAGTTTAGAGAAGCAACCTATCAATGGTGGCACACTTATGAGTTGGGTAGTTGGGCTAAGGCAGTTCACTTACATGGACTCAGTTCTCGGACATGTTCTTGATGGAGTATGTTCCTATGTTCCCCAGAGTCTTAGAGACGCATGGCGCGTGGAGTTTGAGCAGTTGTGCCAGGGTGCTAAAACTGTGCCAGAGTACGAGTTCGCTTAAGTGATTTGTCCCAACATGCACTAGCCTTAGTTGCTACAATTCGAGAGAGGGTCCGTCGGTTTATCGAGGGACTCCACCCTAGTATCAGGCTTAACATGACCTGGGAGTTAAAGATGGATATTTCTTACCAGTAGGTTGTGAGTATTGCTAGGGGGTTGGAGGGAATGCTTGCTCGGGAGAGAGAGGAGCGGGAGACCAAGTGGTCTCGAGAGTCTGGCACTTACAGTGCTACTCGTGCCCCAACTGAAATTCTTCAAGGTAGGGGTTATGTGAGTAACCCCATTCATTCAGCTCTTCTAGCCGCTAGTGGTATTCTGGCACCTTCTAGGCCCCAGGAGCATTATTATGCACCTTTAGTATCTAGTGCACCTCCTGCATGGGTTTCTTTTAGTGGTCAGTTCAGCAGGCCTGGACCAAGTGTCACAGCAGTCACGCTCTCCGTGAGCTTGTTTTGAGTGTGGAGACACTCTCCATATGGTGAGGGATTTCCCCAAACTTAGGAGGGGTGCACCTTCACAGAATTCTCAGGCACCGCGTGCTCCACCGGGTCCTCATGCTATGATTACAACACCAGCTACCACCCCACCTGCTCAACCAAATTGAGGTGGAGGTCGGGAAAGTCGAGGTGGCCCTAGAGAGGGAGGCCATGCCAGATATTATGCTCTTCCCTCTTGTACAGAGGCAGTTGCTTCTGACTCTGTCATTACAGGTATTGTTCCGTCTGTCATAGAGATGCGTCGATTTTATTTGATCCAGGCTCCACTTATTCCTATATGTCCTCTTATATTTCCCCGTATTTGGACGTATCTCATGATTCATTGAGTTCTCCTGTTTATGTGTCTACACCTGTGGAAGATTCTATTATTGTTGACCGTGTGTATCAGTTTTGAGACTAGATCCGACTTATTATTGATCTGTATGGTAGTTTTATATTATTTTTGGTATGGCTAGTTGTTTCCCAATATGCTTGATTGTCACGCCAAGACCGTGACGCTGGCTATGTCAGGATTACCGTTATTAGATTGGAGAGGTACCTTAGAGTATACTTCCAACAGAGTTATTTCATTTCTTAAAGTTCAATGAATGGTTGAGAATAGGTGTGACGTGTATACAACTTATGTGAGAGATTTCAGTGTTGATACCCCTACATTTGACTCAGTCCCAATAGTGAGGGATTTTCCAGATGTATTTCCAGCTGATCTTTCGGGCATGCCGTCCGATAGAGATATTGACTTTGGTATTGATTTGTTGCCTGACACTCAGCGCATCTCTATTCCTTAATATCATATGGCTCCTCCTAAGTTGAAGGAATTGAAGGAGCAGTTACATGAGTTTCTTGATAAGGGGTTCATTTAGCCTACTATGTCACCCCATTCTTGTTTGTGAAGAAAAATGATGGTTCTATGCATATGTGCATTGATTATCGATAGCTGAACAAAGTTACAGTGGGGAAGAGGTACCCATTGCCTCGTATTGATGACCTATTTGATCAGTTACAGGGTTCCAGGGTGTTTTCCAAGATTGAATTATGTTCAGGCTATCATCAGTTGAACATTCGGGAGCCAGATATCCCGAGGACTGCTTTCAGGACTCGGTATGGTAACTTCGAGTTTGTTGTAATGTCATTTGGGCTGACCATTGCCCCAGCAGCATTTATGCACTTGATGAACACTGTGTTCCGGCCCTATCTTGACTCATTTGTCATTGTCTTTATTGATGACATTCTAGTGTACTCCCAGACTCGAAGGATCGTGAGCAACAACTAAGGACTGTGCTTCAGACCTTGAGAGAAAAGAAGTTATATGCAAAATTTTCAAAGTATGAGTTTTGGATAGACTAGTGGCATTCTTGGGTCATGTGGTGTCGAGTGATAGGATCAAAGTGGATACGGAGAAGGTGGAAGCAGTGCAGAGTTGGCCCAGACCGTCCTCATCTATGGAGATCTGGAGTTTTCTTGGTTTGGCGGGATATTACCGTCGATTTGTAGAGGGTTTCTCATCTATTGCAACACCTATGACCAGGCTGACTCAGAAGAGTGCTCCGTTCATGTGGACAAAGGAGTGTGAGGAGACTTTCAGATGCTCAACACAGCTTTGACTACAGTCCCAGTATTGGTACTACCTACATGTTCAAGATCTTATACTGTATATTGTGATGCGTCGTGGATTGATCTCGGTGCGCTGTTGATGCATGACAGTAGGGTGATTGCCTACGCGTCCAGACAATTGAAGAGGCACGAAAAGAATTATCCAATCCACGACTTTGATTTAGAAGCTATTGTTCATGACTTGAAGATTTGGTGGCACTATTTGTACGATGTTCCTTGTGAGATCTATATCGATCAGTAATTTGCAGCATCTGTTCAAACAGAAGGATCTTAACTTGCGCCAACAGAGGTGGTTGGAGCTGCTTAAGGATTATGATATCATCATTTTGTAACATCCCGGGAAGGCCAATGTAGTGACCGATGCCTTGTGTCGTCGAGCGGAGAGTTTGGGGAGCTTAGAATATCTACCAGTAGTAGAGAGGCCATTGGCATTGGATGTTCAGGCTTTAGCCAACCAGTTTGTTAGATTGGATATTTCTTAACCGAGGCGAGTTGGCTTGTGTGGTCTCTCGGTCTTCTCTTTATGATGGTATCAGGGAGCATCAGTATGATGACCCGCGTCTACTTGGCCTTAAGGACACTGTTCAACACGGTGATGCTAAGGATGTCACTATTGGAGATGATGGTGCACTGGTGATGTATGTCAGACTATGTGTGACCAATGTAGATGGTTTACGTGAGTTGATTCTCCAAGAGGCTCACAGTTCGCGATATGTATCAGGACTTCAGACAGCATTATTGGCGGAGGAGAATGAAGATGGACATAGTGAAATATGTAGCTCAGTGTCTAAATTTCCAGCAGGTAATATGAGCATCAATGGCCAGGTGGATTTCTTCATAAGTTAGAGATTCTGAAGTGGAAATAGGAGCGGATCACTATGGATTTTGTTGTTGGGCTTCCACAGGCTCAGCAGAAGTTTGATGTAGTTTAGGTGATTGTAGATAGGCTGACCAAGTCAGCTCATTTCATTCCTGTGATGACTACCTATTCATCCAAGTAGCTGGGTCGAGTTTTTATCGGCGATATCCTCATGCGTCATGGCATACCAGTATCTATCAACTCTGACCAGGGTACGTAGTTTATATCATGGTTCTGGAGGGATGTACAACATGAGTTGGGTACTCGAGTAGAGTTGAGCACATCATTTCACCCTCAGACGGATGAACAATGCAAGTGCACTATTCTGATATTAGAGGATATGTTCGAGTATGTGATGGAGTTTGGAGATTCATGAGATAAGTTTTTGCCACTTGCGGGGTTTGCCTACAACAATAGTTATCAGTCGAGCATCCAGATGAAACCGTATGAGGCTCTGTATGGTAGGCGGTGTTGGTCTCCAGTAGGTTGGTTCGAGCCGGGCGAGGCTAGGTTATTGGGTACATACTTGGTTCAGGATGATCTGGAGAAGGTGAAGGTGATTCAGGATCGACTTCACACAGACCTGTCCAGACAAAAGAGTTATGCGGATCAGAAGGTTTGCGATGTTGCATTCATGGTTGGAGAGCATGTCCTGCTCTGGGTGTCACCCATGAAGGGTGTTATGAGGTTCAGAAATAAGGGCAAGCTGAGCCCAAAGTTTATCGGCCCCATTTGAGGTGTTTTGGCATGTTGGAGAGGTTACTTATGAGCTTGCCTTGCCTCCAAGTCTAGCAGGAGTTCATCGAGTATTCCATATTTTTATGCTCCGAAAGTATCACGGCGATCCGTTTCATGTGTTGGATTTCAGCTCAGTCCAGTTGGACAAGGATTTATCTTATGTTGAGGAGCCAGTGGCTATTTTGGACATGCAAGTTAGAAAGCTGAGGTCGAAGAACATTGCTTCCGTGAAGGTTTAGTGGAGGGATTAGCCGCTCGAGGAGGCGACTAGGGAGTCCGAGCATGATATGCGCAGCCGTTATCCTTATATTTTCACCACTTCACGTATGTCTATATACTCGTTCAAGGATGAACAATTGTTTTAATAGGGGGAGGATGTAACGACCCGACCGATTATTTTGAGAGTATTAGCCCCGATCCCTATTTACTACTTTCCCCGTGTCTTTTTCTGCTTATGTGCATTGTTGGGAGGTTCTGTTTGTAGTTTTAGAGTGCTTTGGAATACTTAGTTCCTAAAACGGAAGCTTAATTTGTAGAATTTTTCACCGTAGTTGGAACTATGTGAAGACGATTGTAGTTGAATTTTTGGGAAGTTTGACTGGAAGTGGACTTTTTGATATCGGGGTCAGATTCTGATTCCGGAAGTTGTAGTAGGTCAGTAATGTTAGTTATGAGTTGTTTGAAAAGTTTGAGGTCAATCAGATGTGATTTGATAGGTTGCGACATCTGTTGTAGAAGTTTGAAGTTTCAAAGTTCGTTAAGTTTTAATTGGAGAGTGATTCGTATTTTTACCGTTTTTTGATGTGATTTGAGGGCTCAACTAAGTTCGTATGGTGTTTTAGGACTCGTTGGTATTTTTGGTTCAGGTACCGGGGGCCTCGTGTGAGTTTCAGATGCTTAACGGATCGGCATTTGGACTTGTGTAACTGCTGAAGTTTTTCAACTTCTTGTGTCATCTCACCTGCGGTGGGGTTGACTGCAGGGGCGAACACACACGTGCAGAAGGGGGGCTCACAGATGCGGCTTTGGTCTGGGAAGCCAGTGGTCGCAGGTGCAACAATGGCACATCAGAATCGGAGTCATTCCTTCGGAGAAGTGATCGTGGAAGCAAAGGCTGAGGAGGTTATCGCAGAAGAGGAAAATTGTCCATAGGTGAGAACACGCAGGTGCGGGCACCTGATCACAAAAGTGGATCTCTTGACTTTAAGTGGAATTCGCACCTACAATGGAATTTCCGCAGGTGCGATGTTGCAGGTGCGGCTGGAAGCCCGCAGAAGCGAAATCGCTGGGCAGAAAAGGCTAAGTTCAAGGGTTTTATCCCATTTTCAATTTTAGGACTTTGAGAGCTCGGATTGAGGCGATAATTCAAGGGTTTTTCAAAGAAATCTTTTGGGTAACGATTCTTAACTCGTTTATGGTTATTTTCCATTAATATATTGTTGATTTCATCATTTAATTAAGAAATTTGGTTGAGAAATTTGGGGAAAAAGGTTGGAAGTTCTTCAACTAAGTTTTGAGTTTTGATTCGGATTTTGATATCAGATTTTGATAATTTTGGTACGAATGAACTCGTGAGTGAATGACTGTTCATATTTTGTGACTTTTACCCAATTCTGAGACATGGGCCCAAGTCGACCTTTTAGGGCGGTTTATGAAATTCTTGTTAAAGTATTGATTTCATTAATTAGATTAGTCTATTATAGTTTTATTTGTGATATGTAATTGTGTTTGTCTATATTTGGGCCATTCAGAGTCGGATAATCGAGGAAAATGCATTCTTATTGACTGATTGAGCTTGGTTCGAGGTAAGTGGCTTGTCTAACCTTTTGTAGGGAAATCCCCTTAGAGTTAGGTAGTGTTGTGATACTTCTGTAATATATGAACGCTGTGTACGCGAGGTGACGAGTGCGTACACGGGCTAACTGTTGTAAAATCCAGGTTTTCACTGAGTAATAGCATGTTGCATCTTATATTGAGTTATACTAGCATGTGTAGTTACCTTGTTTAGCCTAGTTTCGTATGTCTACGTGTCTTAATTGCTTATTTCAATTATGTGCAGCATGTTTAGTTGAATTCCTAACTTTACATGAACTGTATCAACCTTAGCTGTAGAATCCATGTTGATAATTGCTTTCTTGACTGATATGAGCTATGTGTTTACTTTTGGGACTACAAGGCGGTACATCGGGAGATCCCCTCTGCATATTTACTTTTGGGACTATGAGGCGGTACCTTGGGAAATCACCCTGCACATTTACTTTTGAGATTATGAGGCGGTACCTCGGGAGATCTCCTCGTATATTTACTTTTGAGAATACGAGGCGGTACCTCGGGATATCTCCTCGTATATTTAATTTTGGGACTACGAGACGGTATCTTGGGAGATCCCCTGTTGAGTATTTAGTTTTGGGACTACGAGATGGTATCTCGGGAGCACCCCTGTTGTTATCTCATTATACTGTGTAGTTATTTCTCTGTGAATTCTTTCTGTTAAATTCTCCATCTTTCTTCATTTTATTATATCATATGTTTTATTATTATAACCCAGTAGGGCTCAAACCTTACCTCGTCACAATCTACCAAGGTTAGGCTTGGTACTTACAAGGTACTGTTGTGGTGTACTCATGCTACTCTTATGCACATGTTTTGGGTGCAGATCCTGGTGCTTCCTATCAGCCCCGCTATTAGCTAAGAGTGCTTTTTCTATATGGATACTTCAATGTACATCTGTTGCATCCGTAGACCTCGGATTCCCCTTCTATTCACTCCTTTCCGTATTTTACCTAGATTCTGGTGTATAGAGACATTAGTTCTTTTCTGTAGCTTGTGACTTATGACTACCGGGTTTTGAGAAACATACTGTGTATACTCGAGTGTTGGGTTTTGTACATGCAACATCTTATAAGTTATTTTATTATCCTGTTGCAGTTTATTGTTAATTTTACTTTTATTTTCGTTTTTCCGCAATATGTTAGGCTTACCTAATCGTAGAGACTAGGTGCTGTCACAACATCTCACTGAGGGAGAATTTGGTCATGACAACGATCAATGCACAAGTGTAGTGTGATACATAAACAACATGTACCCAGTAAGTATGTAGTCTAACCTCGAAGAAGTAGTGACGGTGGGTCGACATCGACACTTACTAAGAGTCAATAAATAAAGTGCAGAAATTATAATAGGCATGGAATACATCAGTAATAACGAAATAATGAACAATAAATAAGTTATTCTTTAACTAAATATTAATTAAAAATCTTCAACTATCACATATTAAGTTCAACAAATAAGAGCCACATAATAATAAATTCTCAAGTCACGGAAGAAATAACAAGTATAATCGGACTCCGAGCAATATCATGCACGATTTATACCGAGGTCGTATAGCCCGATCCAGAATAGTGTGTACACTGCTGAGGGTTGACTGACATGAACCATAGATTTATCTATTATACTTCCGAGGTGTTCAGCCCGATCCACATGAAGAGAGAATACTCTATAACTCTGATTAACGATTACTACAAATGAAGAATACCTAAAGAAGGTATAATTTCTACCATAGTCAAGTAACCTGCCAAAACTCAAGGTAGTGAAGCTCAGTCTTTACAAATCTTTTATCCTATTTTTAATTTAACTTAAGTAATTAAACTAACGAGTTGGGTACAAATAATACAAGTAATACATGGTAGTGTCCTAAAACTACCCGGACATAAGCATGATTTTTAGCTACATGCGAACTCTCGTCACATCCTGCACACGCAGCACCCACAAACAATCATTTATAGAACCTACAGGGAAACCTCCCTCTTACAAGGTTAAGCAAGAGACTTACCTCGTTTGCAAGTCCTCTTCCCGGTCCACAATTCACACTAAAGCCTCAAATAGGTGCTACGCAATATTAAACTAGCCAAATATTGTATAAATGAATCAATGCATACTCTAAAGTTTATAATTTAACTATTAGAGTAGTTACCCAACCCAAATTGGAAGATTCCTAAAATTCACCCCCGAGTCCACATGCCCGGATTTCGAAAATTTTTGTAAATAAAAGCTACTCATAACCTCACGAATACACGTATATAATTTCTACTCAATTCCATAATTATTTTCGTTTTCTAATCTCATTTTTATCAAAACCTAGGTTTTTCAACTAAATCTTAAAATTGTAACATTTATAATGTTAAATCTACCCAAAATGCCTGTATTAAACTCACGTTAAGTAGTAATTACTTAGCTTACAATTATAGGTGAAAATCCCTCTCCAAGAGCTCCAAAATCGGCCAACCCAAAGTGAAATGAGAGAAAAGCAAGTCCAACTCTGATTTAAAACAAGTCTCTGCCTAACAGACCCTTCTTCGCGATCACGGAAGAAGCCTGCAAATCCGGCCCAGGCCCTGAGATTCTTCATCGCGAACATGAGGTCTCTCTCACGAACGCAAACGTGAAGTCTTGACTTGCCTCAACTTTGCGAACGCGGAATGCAAAGAATAACAAAGCTGACCCCTCCCAGGCCCCTTTTCCCATATGCGAATGCGAGCCCTTTCATGTGAAGGCAAAGAGAAAATACCCAGTACCCCAAATTCTTTCTCTATGAATGCGACACAACGCCCGCGATCGCGAAGAAGGAAACTAGAACCAACAACAACATATTTTTGGACTTAGCTCCGGGTGGTCCGAAACTCTCCCGAGCCACCTGGGACCCCGTCCAGTTACACCAACAAGTCGATAAACATAGTGTGGACCTGATCGGGCCCTCAATAAACCAAATTGAATCAACTTATGAACTTTAAGATTTTCAACCTACTCCGAATGCGCCGAATCATAATTAGACTACTCGGAATGACACAAAATTTTGCGTACAAGTCTTAAATCACCGTACTAAACTATTCCCAGGCTAGGAATCCAAAACACACCTCGATAACACCAAAGTCCACTCCAAACTAAATTTAAAGAACTTAAAAATCTTCAATGTGCTGAATTTCAACATTAAGCGCCGAAACATTCCCTGATCGTTCGAAACTCGATCCGAACTCACGTCTAAGTCCAAAATCATCACTAACCTATTGGAAACGTCTGATCCCGTTTACGATGTCGTTTACAAAAAATGTTGACTCAATTCAAACTTGGCCATCTTAGGCCACTATTAAAGAACAATTGTTCCGATATCAACCCAAACCCTTCCAAACCCAAGTCAACTATCCCTGCAAGTCGTAAAATAGTAAAGGCACATACGAGGAGTCTTAATTAGGGGAACAAGGATCTAGAAAGTAAAACGAGCGATCGGGTCGTTACATTCTCTACCTCTTAAGAAAACGTTCGTCCTCGAACGGGTCTAGAATCATACCTGGAGTGCTGAATAGGTGTGGATATCTGCTCTGCAGTCCTCCTTTGTCTCCCAAGTCTCCTTCTCCTTTGCTGACCCCTCCACTAGACCTTTACCGTAGAAATCTTCTTAGACCTCAACTAGCGAACCTGCCTGTCAACAATGTCAACTAGCTCCTCCTCATAACCCAAGCTCTCATCTAGCTGAACCATGCTGTAGTTTAACACATGCGGTCCGTCGACATGATATTTACGGAGCATAGACATGTGGAAAACCAAATGAACTCCCAATAGACTGGGAGGCAAGCAAGCTCATAAGAGACCTCCCAACTCGCCTCAACACCATGGGCTCAGCTTGCCCTTCTTTCCGAACTACATGATTCCCTTCATTAGTAAGACTTTCAAGAGAACCTTCTCGCCTACCATGAATGATTAATCACGTGCCTTCCGATCCGCATAACTCTTCTATCTGGACTGTTCTGTGCGAATTCACTCCTGGATCAAATTTACCTTCTCGAAGGAATTCTTCACTAAATTTGTGCCATATAACCTATCCTTGTTAGGGTCAAACCATCTGATGGCGAACAACATCATCGACCATATAAAGCCTCAAATGGAGCCATCTTGATGCTGTACTTATAATTATTATTATAAGCAAACTTGACCAAAGGCAATAATCGATCCCACTACCCTCCGAAGTTTATCACACAGGCTCTGATTATATCCTCTAGGACCTGAACTGTCCGCTCCAATAGCCCGTCGGTCAACCTCTTTGAAGAGTACAAAGTCATCACTTGAATGAAGTGTGCCGACTTGGTGAGCCTTTTGACAATGACCCAAACGACATCAAACTTCCTCAATGTCTGGCAACCCAACTACGAAATCCATAGTGATGCGCTCCCATGTCCACTCTGGTATAACCATATGCTAAAGTAGGCCACCTGGCCTCTATTGCTCATACTAACCTTCTGACAACTCGCTACATACTCAACTATGTCCTTATTAATCTGCCACCACCAATAATGCTGCCTCAGGTCGCGATACATCTTTGTAGCACCTGGATGAATAGAATACCGAGAAATTTGTGCCTCCTTTAGAAAATTCTCCCTCAATCCATCAACACTAGGAACACATAGACGATCGTGGAGTCACAACAGAACACCATCCTCTCCGATAGCAACCTCCTTGGCACCACCCCGTAGTACCGTCTCCCTAAGAGCCAGCAAGTGCGAATCATTGTACTGATGAGCCTTGATCCATTCAAATAATTAAGATAGAGCTACAATTCATGCAAGAACTCGATTGGGTTATGAAATATCCAACCTCACAAGCCTCTTAGCGAAGGACTGAATGTCCAAGAAAAATGGCCTCTCCCCTGCTGAAATGAATTCCAAACTACCCATACCCTCGGTCTTTCTGCTCAAGGAATCTATAACCACATTCGCCTTTCCTGGATGATAATGGATGGTAATATCATAGTCCTTCAGTAACTCAAGCCACCTGCACTTCCTCAATTCAAGCCTAATTCTACACCGGACATCACAAAAATATTCCGAACACACTCCTAAGTCCCAATCACCTAATGAAGCTATTCGAGCCATAAAATCCGCATTTCGAGGTCGTTTACCAATAAGTCAACTCTCAGTTGACTTTCTCACTATTAGGTCACTTTAAAAGGCTAAATGTCTAAACTCTCATTATAACAACTCCAGACCCAAACCAACTAATCCAACACATCAAAAACAAGAAAGCGATACACAACAAATGCAGAAATAGGGGAAACGGGGTAAATCTCACGGAACGACCGGTCGGGTCGTTACAGGCGCGCATCATGATCCCACCAATCCTCCCTTATTCCTCCGTAACAATTACAATAAAAGTAAATTATATATATATATACACACACACATATATATGTTGCAGCGTGCAACCCGATCCCACCAATCCTCCATTATTCCTCCATAACAATTACAATAAAAGTAAATAACAAATATATGTTTCGGCGTACAACCCGATCCATCAT
Organism: Nicotiana paniculata; assembly: GCA_005239505.1. Taxonomy (NCBI): domain Eukaryota; kingdom Viridiplantae; phylum Streptophyta; class Magnoliopsida; order Solanales; family Solanaceae; genus Nicotiana; species Nicotiana paniculata. The sequence goes on along the minus strand of MDKI01161891.1, from coordinate 38,123 downwards.
ATGTTATTATCAATCATAATAATTCACCCTTATTACTCCATTTCAATCCACCCTTATTTCTCATGTTGCGGCGTGCCACCCGATCCCACCGAATAATCATATTCATCCTTATTCCTCCTCATCAATCCTCCCTTATTCCTCTTGTTGCAGCGTGCAACCCGATCCCACCATATAATAATATAAATCAATCAACCACAATCCAAAAACTCAATTACAAGAAATTTTACAATGATAAGTATGAGTACACGGCAACAAGAGAACCCCATAACAATCAAAGGAATACAACAACCTTCACAAGTAAACAATACATGTAAGACACGTGATAACTACACAGGTATTCACAGCAACTTGGACTCATAACAGATAAGCACGTAATCATAGAATAACTCAACAGTTAAGGGGTAACAAGATAATAATGAAGGGAATGACAACAACCAAGGCATATAGAGGCCAAATAACAAATAGGAAGAAAATAAGGACTGTCAACATTATATAGAGCATATGAGGGTAATCTAATAAAGAGACACCACATTTTCTAACAATTTATTCAAAGCATGGAAAGAGGCTAGGCAATCTAACTGGTCAATACCACATATAAACTGTGTATCCACTCGTCACTTTGCGTACACGACTTTCACATATCAAAATAGCACAATTGACTCAGTTCCTAATGTGTGGTTTTATCCGCATAAAGTTAGACAAGATACTTACCTCAATTCTGCAAATTCAAAACACAACTTAGCTTTTCCTTTATCAATTCACCAACGCTCGGCTCAATCTAACCAAAAATGACTTAAATACATCAAATAATGCAAGAGAAAACAATTTCAATTAACAAGGCTACGATACTTATACAATTTGCAAAAACTCAACAAAAGTCAACTCCCCGGGCCTGTACCTCGGAACCCGACAAAATTTATAAACCTCGAATGCCCATTCCAATACGGTTTTAGAAATACCAAAATTATCAAATTCTGATATCAATTCGTCTTTCAAATCATGATTTTTATATTTTGAAAGTTTTCATAAATTTTCCCCAAATACCCAATTTAATTCACTAATTAAATGATGAAAATAGCAATGGATTCATGAAATATGATAAGATTCGGGTAAAGAACACTTACCCCAATGATTTGCTTGAAAAGCCCACGAAGAATCACCCAAAAGCGAGCTCCAGAACTCTAAAATGATGAAAATGGAAAACCCTCAGAATGAACTATTATTTATTCTGCCCATATGTTAAAGCATCGCGAGTGGGGAAGAAGATTCGCGTTCGCGGAGAAGGAAAAACGAAGGCTGACAGGATGAGCTTCGCGAACGCGGAGAGGGAAATTTGATGGTCCAAGGACAGGGCTACGCGAACGCGGGAAAAAAAAATACTCTAATGCAAAGAATGGGATGGCATACCTTTGCGAACACGGGAAGAAAGACGCGAACACGAAGAGGAAGTAGTCACTAGTGCCCAGCTCCTACTTTCTACTACGTGAACGCGATTAAACAAATGCGAACGCGAAGAAGGGAAAGGGAAGAACTTCGCGAATGTGAGAGGATGAATGCAAACGTGAAGAAGGAATATTCCACCCTCTAAATTAACACTACGCTAGCGAAAAAGCGAGGACGCGAACGCGATGAAGGAAACCATGTAGCAGAAAACAACAATTCAAAAATAGAAGGAAATGACCAGTAGCCCATCCGAAATACACCCGAGGCCTCCAAGACCCCATCTAAACCTACCAACCAGTTATATAACCTAACACGGACTCGCTCAGGGTATCAAATCACACCAAACAACGTTGAAACGAGGAATCGCACGATGAATCGAACTATGAACTTCCAAATCTTCCAACTTCGAAAGCTCGTGCCGAAACCAATCAAAAAAACCCGCAATGACGTGAAATTTTACAGACAAGTCCCAAAAGATGTAATGGAGCTGCGCCAACTCTCAGAATCATATTCCGGCCCTAATATCATAAAAGTCAAACTCCGGTCAAATTTCACTGCTTAAGCTTCCAAAAACTAGAATCCTTCTTCCAATTTGATTCTGAATCATCCGGTAATTGAATCCAACCATGCACGTAGGTTGATATACCCAATGTGAAGCTGCTCAATGCCATGTGCAGCCGAACGAAGCTTAAATTCTCAAAATAACCGGTCCGGTCATTACATAGACTATCCTCCTTTTATCATAATATAAATATTAAAACTCTTGCATGCGTGATTAATATTAAAGAATATTATTATTTTAAATAATATTTTATATTCTTACTATATTCATATTTTGTAAATTACAACTGGCATCTTACTTCTTAATAAAATATTTCATTAATTAAATCTATATAGTCATCGTATAACTTTTTTGTTTCTTATTTTTGCTTTATTATAATATATATTATTCAGTATTATTATAAAATAATATTTTATTAGAAGGTCACTTGGCTTAACATTATTATCCACTATTCCTTTTAATATAGCATACACATTTTTTACTTCGTAATTTTTTTTTTGAAATTTTATTCTATTCTTGATAATTCTTCAGTTTTCTAAATTCATCAGTAATATATTTTTTCACTATTTACTATTATATTTTTTAAAATAATTTCAATTATAATTATTCTCATAGATCATTGTACATTTTTCTGCTTTAATACTTAAATTAGTTTTTTTCTTTGAATTTTACATACAATCGAAATACTTTTATAGTTAAAATTGAATTGTAAAATATATTTTATCTTTCCATTATCAATTTAATATTTTTGTATAGAATTCTCATTAGATTTTTCATAAAATATATTTGGATTTTGTATTACAGGTGCCAAGAAATATTTTCTTAATACGCCACTTCGCTTAACCTCATGCTTCACTAGTACTCCTTTTAATATAATATAAATAGATAGACAGACATATCCACTACTCCTTTTAATATAACATACATATTTCTTACTTCTTAGAAATATGTTTTTGAAGTTTTATTCTATTGTTCATAATTCTTTAATTTTCTAACTTTATCAATAATATCTTTGTTTATTATTCACTTTGTTTATTATTTTTATAAATAAATTTAAAGTATAAAATTTCTGATATTATCTCTATCCCCATTACTATATATTTTTCTACTGTAGTATTATAATTTGTTTTCTTCATTTTGAATTATACATATAATCGAAATACTTTGATAGTTAAAACTTATGACAACCCGACCAGTCACTTTGAGCATTACTATTTCCTTCAGTACCTTGAAACTTTGAGCAACTTCATATGATGTATTATGATTTGCATATATCGTTGATTTGGTGTTTGTGTGGTTTAAAATTTATTTGATAGAATGGTTTTCAGTTTGGAAGCCTTAAGTTAGAAGAGTTGACCAAGGTTTGAATTTTGAGTAAACGACCTTGGAGCCATGATTTGGTGATTTCAATAGGTTCGTATGGTGATTTTGTACTTGGACATATGTTCGGATTTGAATTTTCGAATGTTTCTAGAAAATTTTGACTCTATTTGTTAAAAGTTGGCAGTTTGGAGAATTGAAAAATTCATAGGTTTGACCAGAACTTGAATTTAGTTTTATTGGACATTGGTTGTGGTTTTAGGATCTTGTATAGGTTTGTTTTATTGATTAAACCTCGTGTGAAAATTTTGGTTGTGATCCGGAATGTCTAATGTGATTCAGACGAGTCTAGCGAAGTTAGAATGTTTGGACGCTAAGAGAATGATTTTAATCTTCGATTTGTGGTTTTGATGTTATCTGCGGTGGTTCGAGCCTTTTGGATAAGTTTGGATATTATAAATTGTAGGTATGATTGGAAGGGGTCCTAAGGCTTCAGGTGTGATTCGGGGTGGTGTCAGACAATTTCGATTGAGTTTTGCATAGTTGATGTGCTAATATTTTGCAGTGCATCGTGATCCCAGAGCAAAGCTCGCAGTCACAGCGAAGGATTTGGTCAGTTGGCATTGTGCTTCACATTTGCATTGTGTCTGATGCATTCGCGATGTGTGTTTTAGGAGCGAGAGATGTGTTTTTCACGTTCACTGGTTTCTTTCGCGTTCACGTAGGAGTGGAGTCAGGTGATAAGTTGGGTCATCGCGTTCGCGTGGCTTCAGTCACGTTCGCCTAGAGTGGGAGCTGGTTGAGCTTCACAATTGCGAGGATCCTTCCGCTATCCGTAGGAGCATTTGACATTGTTGGTAGATTTGTGCTTCGTGAACGCGAGGCTTATGTCGCGTTTGCGAAGGGTATCGCTGGGCAATGCATATTAGTGTTATAGTTTTTGATTATTACCTGTTTTTTCATATTTTGGGCCCTAGACATGAGGATCGGCGATTTTTCATGGGGATTTTTATACAAGGCAAGATGGTAAGTGATTTTTACCTATTTGTGATTATATTTCAAGAATTTACATGGATTTCTACGCCTAAAACATGGAATTTTGAAAGAAAATTTGAGATTTGGTCTACAATAGAGTGTATTTTGGGGTTTTAACCATCGATATGGAAACTAATCATATTTGGACTCGACAGGTTATGGGTCATCGAAATTTTGTTTTAGTTTCGGATTTCCGGCATACGGATCTGGGTTGACTTTATTGAAATTCTTCAAAGATAAGAGCTTTTGGATTGAGATCGCTTCCTATAGCATTCGTTGACTTCCCTGAATGATCTTTCGCTTGAATTTGCGGGATTGGAGGGCTAAAGCGAGGTTTTGACGCGATTTGAGGTTGAAATTGGCTAAAAAATAATTAACTCCTTTGGCTAACCTTGTTAAGAGGGAAATTCCTAGGATTTGACTTGATTGGTATGTATTTAAAGTATTGGGAAGGGTGTATATACGTGGTGGCGAGCGTGTACGCACTTACCAAGTTCATATCATGTCCGTGTTAGAATTGAGATACTTTATGCCCTGTTTTGATTATGTTCTCATCTTGATTAATGATTGTCTGGCTTATATGACTACATTCGCCTTCTTATTCATGTTAGATATCCTTCATATGATTATTATTATTGATTAAGGCATGTGAATTTATTCTGATATGTTAGATTGCTTGAATAATTCGTAGTCACATAGAAATTTAATGAGCACATATCCACATGATTATTATTAAGTCCTTGTGCATTTTTTATCTATTAATTCTTGGGAATATGCATAAATAACACATTTAGATACTTCATTTGAACTAAAATTGTGGCACAAGATCCAAGGTTGTGCGATTGAATTACAGTTATGGCACTGGACATGATGAGTTTATATTTGATTATGAGTTGATCTATCATTCTCCTCTTCCACTTGGGTTATGTACCATTCTTCCGAAGGTAGGTGATTACTCATGTTACTTTAGAACACGTGAGCGTGTACAATATATAGATTTTGTATCGGGTTATTACGATATATGGAATTGTATAGGGTTACATGGATCTTGTACCGGTCATGGAACTAGATAGATTCTTGAATATGCATAGACATCCTTGATTTATTTAGAAGAATTCATCTAAATGATAGTTGTTACATCCCCCCCCCCCCCCCCCACACTCATAGTTGATCGAAGAATGCCTGCTTTACATGCCATATATGAGAAATGTTATTATCTATTGAATTAGAAAAGCATACTTTATATTTTTTGACTGCTTTTATATCTTGAAGGTGGATCATGAGTAGTCTGAAGAAGTTGGGTCCGTTTAGTAGTTGCTTTAATCAGCATGGCATTAGAGATGATCAATTGCTTTGGTATAATAGGGCTTTATAGATATTTTGTGGCAATACCTTTTGGGTTTGGCAATATGCGTGACTTGGTTAATTTATTGAGATTCAGTTTTGATGGCTTGGTTATGTGTAAGTAGATTCTGAAGACTGATGATGATTAGACCATAACTTGAGGTTTATGTATTCTACAGATATGAGGAAGTTGTTGTGTGATTTTCTCCTAAACTAAGTTAAGTGGAAGAGTTTTGGTCGATTGATTGTGTATCCTATTCGTGATTCAGCGTTAATAATAGAATTCTCATATTTTTATGTTGAGGCACAATGAATGCAGAGAGCCGTGTGGGATTGAGATTGAATGTACAAGGTTTCAATTTGATTTGAAAGGAATTTCATGAGTTCTAGATAGCATAGAGGATTTAAGATGTTTAAGAGGATGCTAGCACTATCTTATATTAGAGGCTTTAGTAATGCTACAGAGATCATGTGGGTGGTAACCGTGGAGGTCCAATGTTTTCCACTTGGTGCGAAAGATTTATAGGAGTATTTCTCATGAAGTAATTAGTTACACGTGATGTTAGTAATTTAATGGGAGAGTTAGAGATTAGGTATGGAGATTTTTTATTCTCGAAGTTAGAGATTTGATCTTTGTGGAGGCAGATTGTTTCGTGGATTGTGGACTATGAAGGTGCAATAAGGTCTAGACCACTGATTGTATGTGTCATTGATTATCATTATGGATTTTTTTGTTTTTGGGAAGTTATTTACCCATTTTTTGACGATTCGTATTGGTTTGGGGGCCTATTGGTAGGCCTAATGATAATGAATATTCTATACTGAGTTGAATTTTCTTACTCGGCACAACTTTTGCTATGGATGTATCATAAAAAAGAATGGGTCATATTTTTCCCCTGAAATGTTTCATGTGTTACACTTTGGATTGTAAGCTAAGGTTATAGAAAAGATCTCTAGTCTATGTCGTATAATAGGCTTACATGATTTGAGGTGATGTGGGATCATCCATGGGTATGTGTATGACGAGCTATACAGTGATTTGAAATTTTTGGAATGCCTTTAGCACATTCGAGGACGAACGTATATTTAAGTGGGGAAGAATGTAATGACCCGACCGATCATTTTGAGCTTTAGTATTTCATTCGGAAATTTGAGACCTTCAATGGATTCATATGATGTATTATGACTTGCGTATATGGTTGGTTTTGATGTTCGCAAGATTCAAAATTTATTTGATAGAATGGTTCTCAGTTTGGAAGCCTTAAGTTGGAAGAGTTGACCAAAGTTTGACTTTTGAGTCAACAATCCAGAATCGAGATTTAATGATTTCTATAGGTTCGTATGGTAATTTTAGGCTTCGTAATATGTTCTTATTTTGAGTTAGGATTTTCCTAGAAGGTTTTGGCTCTATTTGTTGAAAGTTAGTAATTTGAAGAATTGGTGTAACGACCCGGCCGGTCGTTCCGTGAGATTTACCCCCCCTCCTCTTTCCCCATTTCTGCATTTGTTATATATTGCTAGCCTGTTTTTTTGTATTGGGTCAGTTGGTTTGGGTCCGGAGTGGTTATGGTAATAATTGAAGCATTTAGTCTCTTAAAGTAGCCTAATGGTTTAGAAAGTCAACTGAGGGTTGACTTATTGGTAAACGACCTCGGACTACGGATTTTATGGCTCGGATAGCTTTGTTAGGTGATTTGGGACTTAGGAGTGTGTTCGGAATGAATTTTTGATGTCCGGTGTAGAATTAGGCTTGAATTGGCGAAAGTTAGTTTTTGGTGATTTCCTGTCGGCAGTGTAAAATAGTCTATCGAGGTCAGAATGGAATTCCGGAAGTTGGAGCAGGTTCGTAATGTCATTTTGGATATGTCTGCAAAATTTTAGGTCAATTGGAGGTGTTTTGGTTGGTTTCGGCATAGTTGGAAAAATTTGAAAGTTTCAAAGATCATAGGCTTGGATTTGATGTAATTTTGGTGTTTTCGTGTTGTTTTATGTGTTTCGAAGGCTCGACTAAGTTGGAATAATTCTATGGGGTGTTTTGGTATGTTTGGTTGGGGCCCCGAGGGGCTCGGAATTGATTTCGGATGGTTGGCGGGGTGTTGGACTTGGAAAAAATTGCAGGAATAGCTGCTGGTGTGAATTTATGGTGTTGGACGCACCTGTGGATGGGTAGCTGTAGGTGCGATGGGCTGCGCAGGTGCAAAAGAGGCTAGGAAGGGGAAATTCCGCAGGTGCGAAGTTTTGGCCGCACATGCGAAGCCGCAGGTGCGAAATTGGTCTGATAGTGGGTCTTCCGCAGGTGCACACCTGGAATCGCAGGTGCGGGTCCGCAGGTGCGACTAAGTTTCCGCAGGTGCGGAAATGCTGGCAGTAACAATATAAAAAGGGCCTCTGTAAAAATTCTCTCATTTCACCATTTTTGCATGCGGAAGGAGTTCTTTGAAGGCAATTTGAAGAAGGGAACTCGTGATTCTTCAGCGAAGGTAAGTTCTGTGGTTATTAACATCATTTCTATGCTATTTTGTTCGCATTAGGCTTTAAAATTGAAGGATTTAAGCAGGAAAAGGTTGGGAAGAAGGGATGTTGAATGGGAATTTCTTTTGAGGTTTTGGGTAGGCAATTGTGATCCGATTGTGATGATTTTGGTATGAATAGAATCGTGGGAGGACGACGTTTCTACTGATGTAAAAATTATCGAATTTTGAGACGTGGGTCCGGGGCTCGGGTTTGGCCGAATTTCGAGATTCTTGTGTAATTTGATAGTATCGATTGGGTTGTAATCCTTTGATATATATTGATGATGTTAAACTGGTTTTAGCTAGATTCGGAACAATCGGGAGCCAATTTGAGGGGAAAGAGAATTGCAGACTAGTGTTGTGGCCCGGTAGAGGTAAGTAATGGTTATAAATTTTGTCCTGAGGGTATGGAACCCCGGACTACATATTTTCTCACTGATTTTGGAATGGCGCACATGTCGGATGACGAGTATGTGGCGCGTACTAAATTTTGGATTGGACTAGGTCCTCTCCGCGGCAACTAATGAGTTGCATATTTAATCAAAACCTTGTGTTAAATTATGTTCTAAAGATTTGCGAAATATTTGGGCTATAAGCCGTGTTTGGGGCCTCGCACTGATCTGTTTAGACCCCTTGGGGGCTTTTTACTGCTATTTTTCCTCAATATTTGCTGATGATTTCACTCAGCCACATTGTGCATACTGTTTTTGAAACTCAGCTTGATTTACACTACTTTGAGATTTAAAATGATGTTTTGGGTCGAGTACCCTATTTTAGTGACTCGCCCGAGGGGCCTTTTGAGTGGTTCTGCTGAGTGTGGCCGAGGGCCAGAGTGATGGTGAGGTGCTGAGTGATATTAGCGCTTAGGATTAAGGAGCCCCTCCGGAGTCTGTACACATCCCCAGTGAGCGCACCGAGTGCCAAGTGACGAGTGATTGGGAGGCCGAGTGATGAGTGATTGGGAGGCATGACTTATTGTGAGGTACTGAGTGACTATGAGGCATGCCCGAGGGGCTGATTATGATACATGTTTTTCCCGAGGGGCTATTGATGATTTTACTACATTCATTTTCATACTAAATCTTTCGGTTTGAAGTTGTTAAAAATATACATCCTTTAATCGATTTTTCTGAAGTTGGTTTTAAGGCATGATGATTTTGTATATCTATGTTTATATTATTGGAAAGTAAGGTTGTGTATATTGTGATTTGATGGCATTGATTTTATGTGTTTCCTTTCCGCTTAGACTTGATTTATTTTCATTACTACTGAGTTGGCTTACTGACATTACTCCCTGCACCTCTGTGTGCAGATTCAGGTGCAAATATCGAGCATTAGACATTTATTCCGTGCGAAGCCGGATTGCGGGTGATATAGAGGTAGTTGTTCAGCGTCCGCAGCATCTCTGTTTTCCCTTCTTGTTGTATCTAGCTTTTATTCGGAGGTTTTGTATTATAATAGTATATTTTGGCTTATTCCTCTAGATGCTCATGACATGTTGGCTCTGGGTTTTGGGGTTGGAGGTACTGTATAATTTCTTGCAAACATGCGGTAGTCGGATTGCCTAGTTCCACGATAGGTGCCATCACGGTTGGTTTAGGATTTGGGGTCGTGACAGTTTGGTATCAGAGCCTAGGTTACATAGGACTTAACGGTCATGAGCATGTTTAGTAGAGTCTTGCGGATTGGTACAGAGACGTATGTACTTATCTTTGAGAGGCTGCCGAACTTTTAGGAAACATTTCTATCTTTCTTGAACTCTTTCGTGCTGATGTATTGATTCTTGAAGTCTGAACTTACATTGTTTCATTCTCTCACAGATGGTGAGGACAAGACATACCGATCAAAGTGACCAGTCACCGATTAGACCAGCGAGAGGTCAAGGCCACAGTCGAGGCCGCGGTAGAGGTAGGGGGCAAACCCGCTCAACAGCCGGGGAAGTACCTCAGGATCCCCCTATCGATCATGATCAGGTTCCCGCCGATGGTGTCCCAGTGGGACAGGCTCAGGCACCGGCAGTGCCTATGGTTATTCTGGGTCTTCAGGAGACACTGTCTCAGATATTGTCAGTATGCACCAGTTTGGCTTAGGCAGTCGCCATGTCTTCTACTTCCACCACAGCTCAGGCTGGGGGAGGCAATCAGACTCCAGCTACCCGGGCACCTGAGCAGCCTGCACAGCATATTCAGGAACCGGGAGCAGCCCCAGCTCAGCCAGTTGCTCCGGTCCAGGATTATGTGGTCCCTGCTATGCTTGAGGATGAGCAGCGCAGGTTGGAGAGATTCAGCAGACTTCAGCCTCCGAGTTTCAGCGGTACAGAGGGCGAGGATGCCCAGGGATTTCTAGATAGGTTCCAGAGGATACTGCGTACCGCGGGTATTTTGGAGACCAGTGGGGTCTCATTTGTTACATTTCAGTTTGCGGGTGTTGCCTTTACCTGGTGGGAGTCATTTGAGAGGCATAGGCAGGTTGATTTAGCACCTCTCACCTGGAAACAGTTCTCCACGATCTTTTTGGAGAAGTTTGTTCCTCAGTCCCACAAAGAGGAGTAGCGCAGGCATTTTGAGCAGCTGCGCCAGGGAGAGTTATCAGTTACTCAGTACGATATGAGGTTCTCTGAGTTGGCTAGGCATGCTTCTGAGATTATCCCTACTGGTAGGAAGAGGGTGAGGAGGTTTGTAGATGGTATTTCTTATTAGCTTCGGTTATTTATGATTCGGGAGAGAGTATCGGGTGCTTCATTCAAGTAGGTTGTTGACATAGCTCGAGATATTGAGTCTGTTCGCCGCCAGGAGTGGGAGGAGAGGGAGGCCAAGAGGCCTCGTGGTTCAGGCAATTCTAGTGGTTCTCCCTTCAGGGGACAGTTTCAGCAAGGTAGGGGTCGTTCATTCAGGCCTCCCCAATCAAGCCGCCCAACATATAGTGGTGCCTCTTCAAGGCAAGGTCCCCGTGGTTCTCGGTCGGGTCGTATTTGATTTGGTGCCCTCCCAGCTCAGAGGGCAGCTCGAGCACCCCCAGTTCAGGGTTCTTCTATGCATGAGTCTTCCAGTGGCCATACGGGTACTAGGGGTTTCTATAAGTCCCCGCCTGCAGCTCTAGGGAGTTGTTTTGAGAGTGGAGAGTTCAGGCACGGGTGGAGGCAGTGTCCCCGCCATTCCGGTGGATCTTCTAGGCAAAGGGGCCAACCCTCGACTTCAGCTCTAGTCACTTCACCACCCACCCAGGCAGCCAGGGATGGTGGTCAGTTAGCCAGAGGCTGCCCTAGAGGGGGAGGTCGAGCAGGGGGAGGTCAGGCTCGCATGTATGCATTTCCAGCCAGGACGGATGCTATGGCCTCAGATGCCGTGATCGTAGGTATTATCTCAGTCTGTTGTCATGATGCCTTGGCTTTATTTTACCCTGGTTCTACATATTCCTATGTTTCTTCATATTTTGCCGGTTTTCTAGATGTTCCCCGTGAGTCTCTAGTCACCTCTGTTCATGTGTCGACTCCGGTGGGAGATACTGTTATTTTGGACCGTGTGTATCGGTCGTGCATTATATCTATTAGGGGTCTAGAGACCCGAATGGACCTACTGTTACTAAGCATGGTCGATTTTGACGTGATATTGGGCATGGATTGGTTATCTTCGTGTCATGATGTTCTTGATTGTCACACTAAGACCATGACCTTAGCTATGCCGGGGTGTCCGAGGGTTGAGTAGAGAGGTTCTTCCGAGTATACGCCTAGCAGGGTGATTTCTTACCTGAAGGTTCAGCGCGTGGTTGAGAAAGGGTGTTTATCTTATTTGGCCTTTGTGAGGGATGTCAGTGGTGAGACTCCCGCTATTGATTCATTTCCTGTGGTCTGTGACTTTTCGGACGTGTTTCCTGCAGACCTGCCAAGCATGCCACCTGACAGGGATATTGATTTTGGTATTGACTTGGTGTCAGGCACTCAGCCTATTTCTATTCCACCTTATCATATGGCACCGACGGAGCTAAAGGAATTGAAGGAGCAGCTTCAGGAACTCTTGGATAAGGGGTTCATTCAGCCTAGTGTGTCACCTTGGGGTGCACCGGTGTTGTTCGTGAAGAAGAAGGATGGGTCCATGCATATGTGTATTGACTATCAGCACCTGAACAAGGTTACGGTGAAGAATCGGTATCCCTTGCCCCGCATTGATGATTTTTGTGACTAGCCTTAGGGATCTAGAGTGTTTTTCAAGATTGATTTGAGATCTGGGTATCATCAGTTGAAGATTTGGGATTCTGACATTCCGAAGACTGCTTTCAGGACCAAATATGGTCATTATGAGTTCTTGGTTATGTCATTTGGGTTGACCAATGCCCCAGCTGCGTTCATGCAATTAATGAATAACATGTTTCAGCCTTATCTTGATTCGTTCGCCATTGCGTTCATTGATGACATCCTAGTTTATTCTCGTAGCCACGAAGAGCATGCTCAACATTTGAGAGTTGTGTTATAGAGGTTGAGGGAGGAGAAGCTTTATGCGAAATTCTCCAAGTGTTAGTTTTTGGTTGGCACGGTAGCTTTCTTGGGGCATGTGGTGTCTAGTGAGGGGATTCAGGTTGATCTAAAGAAGATAAAGGCGGTGCAGAGTTGGCCCAGACCATCCTCAGCTACAGAGATTAGTAGTTTCCTTGGTTTGGCAGGATATTACCGTCCCTTTGTGGAGGGATTCTATTCTATTGCTTCGCCTTTGACCAGATTGACCCAGAAGGGTGCTCTATTCAAATGGTCTGATGAGTGTGAGGAGAGCTTTCAGAAGCTCAATTTAGCATTGACTACAGCTCCAGTACTAGTTTTGCTTGCTGGTTCGGGTTCTTACACAGTCTATTGCGATGCTTCTAGAATTAGTTTGGGAGCGGTATTGATGCAGGACGGTAGGGTGATTTCCTACGCCTCCAGACAGTTGAAGGCGCACGAGAATAATTATCCAGTGCACGATCTTGAGTTAGCTTCCATTGTTCATGCCTTGAAGATTTGGCGGCATTATTTGTATGGAGTGCAGTGTGAGATTTTCACTGATCATCATAGTTTGCAGTATCTGCTGAGGTACAAGCACTTGAATTTGCGTCAGAGGAGATGGTTAGAGCTCCTCAAGGATTATGACCTCACTATCTTATATCATCCCGGGAAGGCCAATGTAGTGGTCGATGCCTTGAGTCGCAGAGCAGAGAGTTTGGGGAGTCTAGCCTACCTTCCAGTAGTAGAGGGGCCATTAGCCCTAGATGTTCAGGCCTTAGCGGGTCAGTTGGTGAGATTGGACCTATTAGAGCCCCCGCAGGTGTTGGCTTGTGTGGCCTCCAGGTCTTCTCTTTATGATCAGATTAGAGCACGCCAGTATGATGATCCACATTTGCCTGTTCTTCAGGACAGGGTCCGTCGCGACGAAGCCAGGGATGTGGTTATTGGTGATGATGGGGTCATGAGGATGCAGAGCCGGATTTGTGTGCCCAATGTAGATGGGCTTCGAGATTTGATTCTAGCAGAGGCTCATAGTTCGCGGTATTTCATCCATCCGGGTGTCACGAAGATGTATCAGGATTTGAGGCAGCATTATTGGTGGAGGAGGATGAAGAAGGATATTTCGGAGTTTGTGGCTCGGTTCTCAACTGTCATCAGATCAAGTATGAGCACCAGAGACCTGGTGGATTGCTTCAGAGGTTTGATATTCCAGAGTGGAAGTGGGAGCGGATCACCATGGACTTTGTAGTTCGACTCCCACGGACTTTGAGGAGGTTTGATGCTATATGGATTATTGTGGATCGGCTGACCAAGTCCGCGCACGTCATTCCTGTTGGTACTACATATTCTTCGGAGAGGTTAACTGAGATTTATATCAGGGAGATTTTTCGATTGCATGGGGTTCCAGTTTCTATCATTTCCGACAAAGGTACTCAGTTTTGAGAGCCGTGTGGAGAAAGTTGGGTACTCAGGTTGAGTTGAGCACAATGTTTCACCCTCAGACCGACGGGCAGTCGGAGCGTACCATTCAGCTTTTGGAGGATATGCTGCGAGCTTGTGTGATTGACTTTGGTGGTTCATGGGACCAGTTTCTGCCACTAGCGGAGTTTGCATATAATAACAGTTATATGTCGTGTATCCATATGGCTCCGTATGAGGCTTTGTATGGTAGGAGGTGCAGGTCTCCGGTTGGTTGGTTTGAGCCGGGCGAGGCTTGGCTATTGGGCACAGACTTCGTTCAGGATGCCTTGAGTAAGGTGAAGTTGATTCAGGAGCTATTGGCCACAAACTTGGTTCAGGATGCCTTTTTTTGGGTCAGTTGGTTTGGGTCCGGAGTGGTTATGGTAAGAATTGAGGCATTTGGTCTCTTAAAGTAGCCTAATAGTTGAGAAAGTCAACTGAGGGTTGACTTATTGGTAAACGACCTCGGAATGTGGATTTTATGACTCAGATAGATTTGTTAGGTGATTTGGGACTTAGGGGTGTGTTCGGAATGAAGTTTTGATGTTCGGTGTAGAATTAGGCTTGAATTGGCGCAAGTTAGTTTTTGGCGATTTCTGGTCGGCAGTGGAAAATAGGCCATCGGGATCCGAATGGAATTCCGGAAGTTGGAGCAGGTTTATAATTTCATTTTGGATATGTCTGCAAAATTTCAGTTCAATCGGAGGTGTTTTGGTTAGTTTCATCATAGTTGGCGAAATTTGAAAGGTTCAAAGTTCATAGACTTGAATTTGATGTATTTTTGGTGTTTTCGTGTTTTTTTCGTGTAACGAAGGCTCGAATAAGTTGGAATAATGCTATGGGGTGTGTTGGTATATTTGGTTGGGGTCCCGAGGGGCTCGGGATTGATTTCGGATAGTTAGCGAGGTTTTGAACTTGGAAAATATTAGAGGAATAGCTGCTGGTGTGAATTTCTTGTGTTGGCCGCACCTGCGGATGGGTAACCGTAGGTGTGATGGGCCATGCGCAGGTGCGAAAGAGGATGGGTAGGGGAAATTCCGCAGGTGCGAAGTTTTGGCCAAACCTGCGAAACTGCAGGTGCGGAGGATTGGCCGCAGGTGCGAAATTGGTCCGTTGGTGGGACTTTCGCAGGTGCGGGTCCGCAGGTGCTAGTATGTGTCCGCGAGTGCGGAAATGCTGGCAGAAACAGTATGAAAAGGGCCTCCGTGAAAATTCTCTCATTTCACCATTTTTGCATGCGGGAGGAATTCTTTGAAGGCAATTTGAAGAAGGGAACTCGTGATTCTTCAGTGAAGGTAAGTTCTCTGGTTATTAACATCATTTCTATGCTATTTTGTTCACATTAGGCTTGAAAATTGAAGGATTTAAGTAGGAAAAAGGTTGGGAAGAAGGGTGGAGAATTGGAATTTCTTTTGAGGTTTTGGGTAGGCAGTTGTGATCCGATTGGTATGAGTAGAATCGTGGGAGGACGAGGTTTCTAGTGATGTAAAAATTATTGAATTCCGAGATGTGGGACTGGGGCTCGGGTTTGGCCGAATTTCGAGATTCTTGTGTAATTTGATAGTTTTCGATTGGGTTGTGATCCTTTGATATATATTGATGATGTTAAACTAGTTTTGGCTATATTCGGAGAAATCGGGAGCCAATTTGAGGGGCAAGAACATTGCGGACTTGTGTTGTGGCCCGGTAGAGGTAAGTAATGGTTATAAATCTTGTCCTGAGGGTATGGAACCCCAAACTACATATTTTCTCACTGATTTTGGAATGGCGCACATGTCAGATGATGAGTATGTGGCGCGTACTGATTTTTGGATTGGACTAGGTCCTCTCAACGGCAACTAATGAGTTGTATATTTACTCAAAACCTTATGTTAAATTATGTTCTAAAGATTTGTGAAATATTTGGGCTATAAGCCATGTTTGGGGCCTCACGTCGATCTGTTTAGACCTCTTGGGGGCTTTTTACTGCTATTTTTCCTCACTATTTGTTGATGATTTCACTCAGCCACATTGTGCATACTTTTTTTCGAAACTCAGTCTGATTTACACTACTTTGAGATTTAAAATGATGTTTTGGGTCGAGTACCCTGTTTTAATGATTCATCCGAGGGGCCTTTTGAGTGGTTCTGCTGAGTGTGGACGAGGGCCAGAGTGATGGTGATGTGCTGAGTGATATTAGCGCTCGGTCTGAAGGAGCCCCTCCGGAGTCTGTACACACCCCAAGTGAGCGCACCGAGTGCCGAGTAATGAGTGATTGGGAGGCATGAGTGACGGTGAGGTGCTGAGTGATTGTGAGGTGCTGAGTGACTGTGAGGCATGCCCAGGGGGCTAATTATGATACATGTTTTTGCCCGAGGGGCTACTTATGATTTTACTACTTTCATTTTCATACTAAATCTTTCGGTTTGAAGTTGTCAAAAATATGCATTATTTAAAGTATTTTTCTGAAGTGGGTTTAAGGCATGATGATTTCGTATATCTATGTTTATATTATTGGAAAGTAAGGATGTGTATATTGTGATTTGATGGCATTGATTTTATGTGTTTCCTTTCCACTTAGACTTGATTATTTTCATTACTACTGAGTTGACGTACTGACATTACTCCCTGCACCTCTATGTGCAGATTCAGGTACAGATATCAAGCATTAGCCATTTATTCCGCGCGGAGCCGGATTGCGGGATATAGAGGTAGTTGTTCAGCGTCCGCAGCATCTCTGTTTTTCCTTCTTGTTGTATCTATCTTTTATTCAGAGGTTTTATATTATAATAGTATATCTTGGCTTATTCCTCTAGATGCTCATGACATGTTGGCTCCGGGTTTTGGGGTTGGCGGTACTGTATAATTGGCCTACTTTATTTCAGTAAATCTATATATATTTTATGAAATGCTTGAAACTTGATTGGGATTTTTAAAAAGAAATTTGCGAACATGCGGTAGTCGGCTAGCCTAGTTCCACAATAGGCGCCATCATGGCTGGTTTAGGATTTGGGGTCGTGACAATTGGAAAGCTCATAGGTTTGGCCAGAAGTTGAATTTGGTGTTATCGGACATGGATTATGATTTTGAGACCTTGTATAGGTTCATTTTGTTGATTATAACTCGTGTGAAAATTTTGATTGTGATCCGAAAAGTCTAATGTGATTCGGACGAGTCCGGCGAAATTAGCATGTTTGGAAGTTTAGAGAATTGTTTTGATCGTCGATTCATGATTTTGACGATATTTTTGATGTTTTGTGCCTTTGGATAAGTTTGGATATTATATTTGGACCTTTGGTTATGATTGGACGGGGTCCTAAGGAGCTCAGGTGTGATTTGGGGTAGCTTCGGACCATTTAGATTGAATTTTACATAGCTGATGTGCTAGTGTTTTGAGTACATCCCAATTGCGGAGCAAGGCTCGCAATTGTGGAGAATGATTTGGTCAGCTGGGCATTGTGCTTCACATTCACGGTCAGTCTGACGCATTCAGGATGTGTGTTCTGGGAGCTAGAGATATGTTCTTCGTGTTTGTAGGGTTTCTTTCCAATTTGCGTAGGAGTGGAGTTAGGCAGGAAGTTAGGTCATCGCATTTGCATGGCTTTAAATGCGTTTTCATAGAGTGGGAGCCGGTTGAGTTTCACAATCGTGAGAGTCCTTCCACGATTTTGAAGGAGGATTTGGGATGGTGGCATATTTGTGCTTCCCGAACACGAGGCGTGTGTCACGTTTGCGAAGGGTATCACATTTTTACCCACTCTTTCATATTTTGAGCCCTAGATTTTGAGAGGAGCTACTGTTTATTAGGATTTGTGTACAAGAAAATAGGTTAAGTGATCTCTACCTATTTGTGATTAGATTTCAAGAATCTACATGAATTTCTACTCCTGAAATATTGAATTTCGAAAAAAAAAATTGGTATTTTTTGTTTACACTTTAAGAGGGTGAATTTTGGAGTTTTTACCACCGATGTTGACTCGAATCTGAAACCTGATCATATATTTGTACTCGCCATGTTAGGGGTCATCAGATTTTTGTATTGCTTGCAGATTTCGGGCATGCGAGCCGCATTGACTTTTCTTGAATTTATTGAAATTCTTTAAAGATCAAAGCTTTATGGATTGGAATTTCTTCCTAAAGCATGTTTGACTTTCTTGGGTGACGTTTGTCTTGAATTTACGGGATTGGAGGACTGGAGCGATATTTTGACGTGATCTGAAGTTGTAGCAAGCCTGAAAAAAAGTAACTCACTTGGCTAACCTTGTTAAGAGGGAAACTCATAGGATTTGACTTTATTTCTATATGTTTAAGGTAGTTTGGGTGGTTAATATACGTGGTGGAAAGCCTATATGCACTTACCAAGTTTATATCAAGCCCGGAGTAGAATTGCGATATTTTATGCCTTGTTTTAATTATGTGCACAACCTGATTAATTATTTGTTTGGCTTATATGACTACATTCACTCTCTTATTCATGTTAGAGATCATGCCTAGGTTTATGATTATTTATGAAGGCATTGAAACTTGTTCTTGATATGTTGAATTGCTTGAATCATCAGTAATCATATAGAAATTTCATGAGAACATACCCGCATGATTATTATTAAGTCCTTGTGCATCTGTTATCTATTAATTCTTGGGCATATGCATAAATGTTACATTTGTATACTTCATTTACACAAAAATTTTGGAACAAGATGCAAGGTTGTGCGGTTGAAATACAGTTATGGCACATGAAATTATGAGCAAACATTTGATTATGAGGTGACCTATCAAGCTCCACATGTGCTTGGATTTGGTATCGTCCCTCCAGAGTCAGGTGATAACACATGTTACTCTGGGCCATGTGAGTGTGATTGTTACATAGATTTTTTATTGGTTTGTTATATGAATTTTGTGTCGGGTCATTGTGATTCATGAATTTTATATTGGGGTACATGGATCTTGTACCGGTCATGGCCCTAGAGAGAATCTTGAGTGTAACGACCCGACCGGTCGTTTTGAGTTCTAGCGCATCGTTCAGCGGTTTGAAGTCGTGAGTAGCTTCGTTTCAGGTATTATGACTTGTGGGCGTGGTCGGAATTGAATTCGAGGAAGTTTAGAATTGATTTGGAAAGAAAATTCTCATTTCAGAAGCCTTAAGTTGGAGAAATCAACTAAGATTGGAATTTTGAGTAAAAAATCTCCGAATCAGGAATTGAAGGTTCTTGCATGTTCGTATGATGATTTCGGACTTGGGTGTATGTCTGGATCGGGTTTTGGATAAACCGGGAGCGTTTCAGCGCATATAATGGAAGTTAGCATTTTAGAAGGATTTCATGAATTTGGGCATGAAGTGCATATCAGTGAGGTTGATGTCCGTTTGGGATTACGAGTCTGGGAATAGCTCCGTATGGTGATTCTGGAATTGGGAGCGCGATCGGAAGTGAATTTTGATGTTCGTAGGTCATTTTGGAGTCATTTGGCTAAAGATAGAAATTTGAAGGTTTTTGGGAAATCCGACCGGAAGTGGAAGTTTTGATATCGCGGTCGGAATGCGACTCTGGAAGTTGGAGTAGGTCCGTAATGTTGAATATGACTTGTGTGCAAAATTTGAGGTCAATCGGGTGTGATTTGATAGGTTTCGGCGTCAGATGTAGAAGTTTGAAATTCTAAGATCTTAAAGAATTGGATTGGAGTGCGATTCTTTATTTCGGCATTGTCTGATGTGATTTGAAGACTCGAGAAAGTCCGTGTCATGTTTTGGAATAGGTTGGTATGATTGGACGGGGTCCCGGGGACCCCGGGTGGATTCCGGGTGGTTAACGAATCAAAGTTGAAGTTGGAAGAAGGGATGGAACTGTTGTCATCTGGTGCAACCGCACCTGCGAGGTTTTAGCCGCAGGTGCGGCTTGGGAGTCGCAGGTGCGAGTGTGTCTTGACTTGGATGGGAACCACAGGTGCGATGGATATTCCGCACCTACGAAGCCGCAGGTGCGGCAGTGGGGGTGCAGGTGCAATTTGGCTGAAATTGAGGGAAACCGCAGGTGCGGGGGGTTTTGGTCACACCTGCGAGATCGCAGGTGCGGAGGAAGGACTGCAGGTGCAGAAAATGCTTGGGCAGAATGTTTTAAAACGGGTTTGTGCCATTTCTCTCTCATTTTTCTTCATGGGTTAGGCGATTTTGGAGAGCTTTCAAGGGAGTTTTCACCAAGCATCAACAGGTAAGTTGTTTCTACTTGTTTCTAAGGTTAAATACAAGATTATTACATAGATTTGGTAGTGGAAATTGAGGAAAATTTGGTAAATATTGAAGAATCCTAAAATTATGGGAATTTGGATTTTAGCCACGAATTGAGCATGCATATTAGAGTAAATTATATATTTGAGTTAGTAACGCTAGGGTAGGATATATCTTCGAGAAATTTCAGATTCTGGGCATGTGGGCCCGAAGGAATTTTAGTCATTTCACTGAGCGGAGTTGGGAAAGTATATGATTTGGAATTTTTGCAAATATTAGAGTATATTTTCATTGGTTCTTCGTTGTTTGGATAGTTTTGGAGCGTTGTGCGACGTTTGGAGTCATCGAAAGGGCTTGGAAGCTGGTGTTGGAATTTCAGTGCGAGGGAAGTCTCCTTTCTAACTTTATGAGAGGGAATCGTCCCCCTAGGTGAATTAATTTAGTATATTTTATTACCTTCAGGGGCTACATACGCACGAGGTGACGGGAGTCCGTGCGTAGCTGCTATTATGCCATGTCCGGGTAGCCTAGGACCCACTAGCATGCTTTATGTGTGTACCTGTAACCCTGCATGTATCATTGAACTGCTAATATGACCGAAAACGTAATTAAATGTTTAAAAGAAAGCTAGAGTTCATATTGTTAAGCTTCCAAAAAGAGAATTGTTTTCGCTGTGAATATATGTGTACCTGGACTGGGTTGTATCATGGAGTATTACTAAACTGGACAAATGAGTTTCAAAAACAAAGATTTCAAAACCTATATTTCATGTTTCTTTTAATAAAGACTTTACCATTTTTCTAAGAAGAACGGTTTTCTTGAAAAAAATACGAATTTATTACGTGGATATTTGTAACTTTGGGTGCCTGAGTCGCTTGAGTGATTCGGGATTCAGGAGCAGGAAGACCCTATATTTGTGTATGTATTATTATGAACACCTAAGTCGCATGTATGATTCGCGAGCAGGCTAGCCGTATTATATTGAGAGGTGCACTTTTGGGACGGGCCGATCGATCCTCGGCAGTGCACAGAGAGGATTATTATATTGAGAGACGCACTTTTGGTATGGGCCATTCGATCCTCAGCAGTGCGTAGAGAGATTGAGAGATGCACTTTTGGGACGGGCCGGTCAATCCTCGGCAGTGCATTGAGAGATTGAGAGACGCACTTTTGGTACAGGACGTTCAATCCTCGGCTGTACATAAAGAGATTGAGAGATGCACTTTTGGGATGGGCGGATCGATCCTCGGCAGTTCATTGAGAGATTGAGAGACGCACTTTTGGTACGGGCCGTTCGATCCTTGGCAGTGCGTAGAGAGGTTGACAGATGCACTTTTAGGATGGGCCGATCGATCCTCGTCAGTGCATAGAGAGGTTGAGAGGTGCACTTTTTGTACGGGTCGTTCGATCCTCGGCAGTGCATGGGCGTGACTATCTTATGACTCCGGCCTGTTGTCTTACCCTTGTGTGGGAATGACTATTTGGTACTATTCTATTTGTATTGGCTTGGCATGTATTTGGGAAAAAGGAAAGTGTACATTGTTGTTTATCCTTAGTGGTTATCTGGATTTCTGTACTTGATATGCACTCGCTGCTCACTGTCTTACATGTCTACTGTATTTCATCATATTTTGTCATATATTTTATAGTCGGACCTTAGTAAGAGTCTAATTTGACCCCTCGTCACTACATCTCTGAGGTTAGGCGGGCGACTTACTGAGTACACGTTGTTTTTGTACTCATGCTACACATATTGTGCATCTTATTGCACAGGTACTTTATAGCTAATGTGAAGGATTCGGAGACTTAGGCGAGTTGCATCATCCGGAGGCACTCCGTAGCTGGCAGAGTCTCTTTCATACTGTATTTATTCATTTTAAATTTCCTTTTCCAGTTGTATTTCGGACAGGCTTTGTACTGTTTGTATAAACTCTTAGAAATTGCTCATGTACTTGGGACACCGGGTTCTGGGATATGTGTTGGGATATAATTCTTAAGTGTAATCTTTAAACCATTTTTTTTAATTAGCAGACTTTTATTTGGTTAATATGTAATTAAGTGAAAGGAAATGTTTTACATAAATGTTAAAACCGAAAAGGTATTTCAATTAATTAATGAGTTGGCTTGCCTGACATAGATGTCCGGCGCTGTAACGACCCGACCGGTCGTTTTGCGTTATCGGACCCCGTTCACCTAAATGAAACTTCCCATAGCGGCATTTTATGATTTATGACTTACGGGGACTGGTGGTCCGAGATTCGGAGGTGTTTAGAGTGCAACAGGAACAATTGGTTCCTTAAGGTTGGCCTTTAAGGCCAAGTTTGACTTCATTCAACATTTTCGGTGGATGACCTTGTAATCGTGTTTCGTCTGTTCCGGTAGCTTCGTGTGATGATTTCAGGCTTGGGCGTATGTTCGGATTGGGTTTCTGATGACCCGAGGGCATTTCGGCCCGCAATATTGAAATAAGAAGCTCCTTAAGTTCATATTTTGGTTTGGGACATGTTTTTCTGTTATCGAGGTCCGGACGGAATTTCGAGACCAGGAATAGTTCTATTATGTTAATTATAACTAGCCTGCAAAATTTGAGGTCATTCCGAGTTGTATAGCTCAGTTCGGCGCGTTGTGAGCGAAGTCTAGAAAACTGAAAATTTCTAAGTTTGGTTCTTCGGGTTTGGGGGTGTGATTTTGAGTTTTAGCGAAATTTTGGGTGTTCCGAAGGCTTAAGCTAGTCCGTATTATGATTTGGAACTCGTTGGTATATTTGGATTAGGGCTCAGGTGGGCCCAGGTGCCTCCCGAGCACCTAACGAGGCCAAAAATCAGCTATAACAACTGCTGGTGCAACTGTTGCTGTGTGACCGCAGGTGCGAATGCCCAGCCGCAAGTGCGGGATCGCTCCTGCGGTCCCTGCCTCGCAAGTGCGAAAACCCAGGGGGGCCCAGCCTTCGCAGGTGTGGAACCACTTCCGCAGGGGCGGGTCCGCTGGTTCGAAAAACCTTCCGCTGGTGCGATCCCCAGCCCCCTCGCCATTTTCCGCAGGTGCGGTTATTTTCTCGCTGATGCGGTCCCTGGGTCGCAGGTGCGGAAACCCCTGTAGGCAGACCTCTTTAAATGTTTTAAAAAACGGGATTGTCTTCACTATTTCACATACACAAACTCCATTAGACGGCCTTCAAGCTTGAGCAGCACCCCCACGACCCATATAGTGCTAAGGTGAGTAATTCCTCTCTATTTTCCAAAATGTTTACACGGAATTCAACTAGAATCAATTACTAAAACATCAAAAACCAAGAAAGTGGATAGTACAAGTTAGGTCTCTTAAGAATTTGATACATCACCCAATGATTGCCATGCATTCCAGTAAAGTGACATAATTATGGTCCTTAGGCTTCGGGTTAGTGATCCCTTCGAGAATTTTCGGAATCCGAGCATGTGGGCCCGAGGTTGGATTTTGGGAATTTCTCAAGAATGTTGAATTTTTGAAAAATTAGAATAATTTCCCTACTTTGAGCATGCATTGATGTTATTATACTATACTTGGCTAGTTGCGAGCCGTCGAGGGTAGATTTCGGAGATTTGGGCGCATCCTTGATCTGAGGGGTGGTTTCGTCACGAGGTGAGTCTCCTTTCCAACCTTCTAAGGGGGAAATGTCCCCATAGGTTCCTTATTTGCTATGTATACATGTTGTGGGGGCCGCATACGTACCAAGTGACGAGAGTCCGTACGTGGCGACTATATTTCTATGGCGGGTAGCTTTAGGACTCACGAGCATGCCACTATGTGCCTTATTTGTACCTTGTATGTGTTACAAGTTGTAATTATTGTCGAGGTGATATGGGAACATGAAACATTATGATTTAGATCCCAGTTGGCCATCCGTAGTATTGGCACAGTCTTGTTGAATTCACTGTTGAGTTGATACACACATGTACTTATATATATACACACTTGGTATCGAGTCAGCACACGAGTCGCAGGTATGATGCGCGACCGTGGGTCAGCTTGTTATTATTATCGAGTCAGTACATGAGTCGCATGTATGATTCACGACCGTGTGCAGCTTATTATTATTATATCGAGTCAGCACACGAGTCGCGAGTATGATGCGCGACCGTGGGTCAGCTTATTATTATTATATTGAATCAGCACACAAGTTGCAGGTGTGATGCGCGATCGTGTGTTAGCTTATTATATCGAGTCAGCACGCGAGTCGCAGGTATGATTCGCGATCGTGGGTTAGCTTATGACCTTAGTCCCTATGACCACCCTTATGACTCCGGGCAGTCGTCTTGTCCTAGTATGTGTATGATCACTTGAGTTCTGAGTCATTTAATAAAAATTGGAGTGTCAGGTATTGGTTAAGAGAAGGTTTTGGTACTTTGTTGTTCCTTTTTCACTTATTATCTGGATTTTGTTACTTGTTTCTCACTGTTTCTCATGCCTATTGCTTTAGCCATATTTCGTCATATATTATATTGATGGACCTTAGTGAGTACCTAGTCGACCTCTCGTCACTACTCTTTCGAGTTTGGGCGGGATACTCACTGGGTACATATTTATTATGTACTCATGCTGCACTTCTTCTTCTTCTTCTGTACTTGACTGTACTGGTCAGGAGGCTGGTACATCTGATTATCAGGCCAGTGTTAGATACTGACTTGAGCTGATTCGACTTCACGGTGAGCTGCTCTTCCTGATGATCTCTGGCAGCACCCCGAAGTTTCCTTTGTCATTTTCCCATCTACTTCATTCAGACTTTGGGATTTTTTATATATATATATATATGTTATCCTTGTATATTCAGATAGTTGCCCGTGATACTCGTGACACTAGTTCCTGGCACACACGTAGCGTATATTTTGGGTTTGGGCTGTATATTTATACTTATGCTTATCTTTTGGCTCATGTATCAGATGGTTTTATTTTTTGTCACATGCTATCATCATGTCAATAATTGTTTAAAACTGGTAAACGTTAGGATAATTAATAAAATAGGAAGGGTAACACTTGGTGTAATTCATGTTGGCTTGCCTAACCCCGCTGTTGGGCGCCATCACGACCCGTGTGGGATTTTGGGTCGTGACAGGCGCCATCACAACCTTAGGGATTTTGGGTCATGACATTAAGCATGCATAGACGCCCTTGATTCATTTAAATGCTAAATTTTTACATTTCACACACACACATACACACACACACACACACACACACATACACACACATATATATATATATATATATATATATATATATATATATATATATATTATTTGAGAGCCTCGACTCTGTTTATCGAAGCATGCCAGTTTTACATGCCAATTGGAAAGCACACTTTATATCTTTCGACTATTTTTATATCTTGATACATGTTGATCATGAGGATATTTATCGTCTTAGTTTCAGGATTTGCTATTTATATCTGTGTATAAGTATCTCGATGCCTATAGTTTGGCCACTACTTCTTCGAGGTTAGACTTGATACTTACAAGGAACCAACTATGGTGTACTCATGTTACGTCTGAGACTGATATCGCGGTACCTTCTTGAGCTGAGTAGGAGTGAGCTATTGGAGACTTCGTTGTGAGCTGCCATATTATTTCGATCTACAACACATGGAGTCCCCATCCTTATTTATCTCATGTTTATATTTCTTTCTCACAGATAGTATCTTGTATTCAGACTTTTACTTATTCAATAGTTGCGCGTGTACTTGTGTCGCCTAGTGTAATGACCCGATAGATCATTTTAGGTAATATCATCCTTTTTTGTCTTGTAAGACTTCTTATAGCTCGATTTAAGGATTTATGACCTGCATGCATAGTACGTGTCAATTTCAGGAAAGTTTATATGTGATATTTTAAAGAAAATGTGATTTTTGACTTTAATAATGGCTAGAGGTAACCACGGTCCACATTTTTGGTAAACGACCTTAGATAGGTATTTTGATAATTCTGGCAGGTTCGTATGATGGATATCAACTTAAACACATGTTTGGTTGGGGTTCCGGGTAACCCAAGTCCATTTCTCTACATTATGTAAAAAAGATAGAAAGATGAGTTTTAAACTTGGAAATCTTGAGTTTTAATGATCGATTCGTGATTTTAGATATTTTTTTGATGATATGAGCTTGCGAGAAAGTTTGTATGATGTTATTACATTTTGGTGAATGTTCATATTGGAGCATGAGGGGCGGGTGAGTTTCAGATGTGTTGCGGATAAATTGGAATTGCTGATGAACAAGTGGTGTTGTGAACTTGTAGGTATCGCAATTGGAAGATCTGTTCGCAAATGCGAGCCTCGCATTTGCGATGTCGGGCTCACATCTGCGATATGAAACTACGGGTTAGGACTTCGCTTTTTCCAAGACATGATTGCATTTTCAATGTGTTGTGTACTGCAATAGTGATGGTTGTGTCGTATTTGTGCCAAGGGGCTGGGCAACTTTATAAATATGAAGCTTTGACCGCATTTGCGATGGATGGGGACTTTGCAATGCAAGGTTTATGTTGCATTTGCGACTTTTGTAGAGCTTTAGCGTTGATCAAATTTGCGATCAGCGGTTTGCATTTACGAGTATCACAATTGTGAACAAGAGTTCATAATTGCGATACATGCAACTAGGTAAAATGTGGGATTCCGGGACTTTGCTCATTTTACACCAATTTTGAAGCCCTAGACTCCATAGAAGCTATTTTTGTAGAGCAATTTCTTTCCAACTTTATAGGTTAGTAATTTTAACTTGTTTTCAATCAATTTTCATTACTTTTTCATGAATGTCATCATTAAATCTTGGATTGTAGAGTAGAAATTGGGGGTTTCATGTAGAATTTAGGAATTTTATAAAATTTATATTTAGACCTCAAGAGGTCGTATTTCGAAACAAATTACATATATGGACTCGGGGGTGAATAGATAATCGAAATTTGGTTTAAAGCTTGTTTTAACTTGTTTGAATAATAATTGACTAGATTCGGGTGATCTAGAGGCTTGTTCCAAACGGAAAGCCGTGTTGTATTGTTGAATTTGTTCCATAAAGAAGTAAGTGTCGTGGTTAACATTTATTTGAGGGAACAAGGACTTGATTGGTCTATTTTCTATGTGAATTATGTATGGGGATGTCGTATATGCAAGGTAACCAGTGTATATACGTTGTCATTTCTTCTAGCATGCGGGAGGAACTACTTAATTGCCTTTCCTTAATTATATCTAGTCTTCATTTATTCCATGGTTTTACTTGTTACATTTTTTACTTGCTACATGTTCTTACTTGTTAAGTACATGCCTTTACTTGTTATATATCTCTGTTTGCTATGTGGTTCCATATATACATGCTTTTATTTATTCTCCATCTTTACTTGTTATATGCTTTTGCATGCTATTAGGTAGAAACTTTTACATGTCTCATGCCTTTACTTGCTTGCTATCTCACTATAATATATTAAATTGTCTTTGAGAATTTATATATTTTAGTTCCCTTTTTATGTCACCTTGTGAGATTCACCATAGTTGGTTGTTATTATATATTTGGATCCGGTTGCATGCTGCATCGATATTATATATATATATATATATATATATATATGGGGGGGGGGGATCTGGTTGCATGATGCAGTATTATTATTATTATATATATGGATCAGGTTTCCAGCCGCAACAATATTATTATATATTTGGATCAGGTTGTGCGCCGCAATGGAGAGGTTGTATTGTAGTTATTCCTAGATGTTAGTTTCCATTAACGTGTTGTGTGTTAAGACTAAGGAGTGATGATATGTGGGACCCTCTATCATTTATTTCTTAATCAAATTATCATGTAGTGAGTTGTTTCTCTACTTTGTTGTTGTTTTTCTACTTGTAAAGGTGCAACTTTATAGTGAATATCTTGTCATAGCCTCGTCACTACATCGTCGAGGTTAGGCTCGACACTTACGGAGTACATGGGGTCAGTTGTACTCATACTATACTTATGCACTTCTTGTGTAGATTCCAATGTTGGTCCCATGGGCATATAGCGGTAATTGCGCGGACCCTTCCTCCCAGGAGACTTGAGGTAGTGATGCACGGTGCTAGAAGACCCCGAAGTCCCCTTCCTAACTTTATTTCTTGTTTACTTTTAAATAGACAATTTGTATTTTATTTCACACTCTGTTTCTATTTCAATTTGCCCCCTTCCTAGACAATGATGTTTTCGAATTATTATACAAATAGGGATATTTCGATCTTAATTTCTATTTGTTGTGTTTTTAAAATTGTTAAACTGCTTAACTGTTTAGATAATGTTGGCTTGCCTAACAAGGGGATGTTAGGCATCGTCACGGCTTGGTGGTTGGGATTTTGGGTCGTGACAAGTAGGTATCTGAGCCCTAGTTTGCATAGGTCTCATGAGTCACGAACAAACTTAGTAGAGTCTTGATGATCAGTAGCGAGAGTTCTGTACTTATCTTCTAGAGGCTATAAGGCTTTAAGAAACTTCACTTTCTTTCTTTTTCTATCGCGTGACTTTGATCTATCATTAATTTGAATCATTCTTCTCTTATTCTATCATAAATGGTGAGGATGTGTACATCATCACCAACGTATTAGGAGTCGAAGCCCCGGATTGCAGCCACTACTAGGGGTAAGGGCCAGAACCGAGGTAGAGCTAGAGGTAGAGGCAGAGCTCAGCCTAGAGCACATGCAGTGGCACCCATTATCGAGCCTCAGATAGAGAAGGATGATGAGATCCCTATTTTGATAGAGGAAGTAGGACCATCTCAGGTTCTAGAGAGGTTCATTGTTACCCTAATTCTTTATGATGCCTTAGTCCGCATGGTAGGTCTTATGGAGAGTATGGATCATACAAATGTGTTTCCTATGGAACCAGCCTCTTCTTAGGCTGGGGAAGGAGTTCAGACTCTCGCTACTTGTACTGCAGAGCAGATGGCTCTTGGTTATCAGACCCAGCAGTTGTACCCATTGGAACTATTCAACAAATTATTTCTACACAGCCCCCGGAGAGACCCGCTATGTCAGCTGATGAGCCAGAGAGGTTCACCAAGTTGTATCTCCCTCACTTTAGTGGTGCACCTTCTGAGGACCCCTTGGACTTCTTGGATTTTTTCCATGAGAGTTTGCACAAGATGGGGATAGTGGAATATAATGGATTTGATTTCACAGTGTTTCAAATGCATGGTTCTGCCATGAGGTGTTGGCAAGTGTATGTTCAGGGCAGGCTAGCAGGATCACCTCCTCTCAGATTGGGCTCAGTTCCCGCATTTGTTCTTGGAGAAGTTTATTCCCTTCACTCAGATAGAGGAGCTTCACAACCAGCTCAAGGGCATTCAGTAGGGTAGTCAGCTCTACAGGTCACACATGGTACTTTAGGTAGTCATGGTGCTTATGGACCTCAATCAGAGCAGCTAGCATTAAGTACACCTTCAGCTCCCATCAATGCACCACCAATTCAGAGATATTATAGTGGTTATTCGGGTCATCAGTGTCAGTCTCATGTTCAGCAGGCATGCTCACCGAGAGGATGCTTTGAGCATGGAGATGCAGATCACATCTGAAATTATTGTTCGAGGTTTCATATCAGTATTCCATAGCAGGGTACCCATGCCATGATTCCACTATCGATTGCTCCACCGCCCGCACAACCAACTAAAGGTGGGTTCAGGTATCCCTACACGTCCAATTCACATCCAAATAACGAGTTTAAAATGATTTTTGCAATTATAAAACCCACCGCAAGTTGGGGTCGATTCCGTAGATAGTTTAGATATATGCTAAGGTAAATACTTAAGAGGAGAATGTGTAGTAACTAGATTTATCTTTTAAACAACAGTGAGAAATTGTTAACTAAGTTGACTTCTAAGAAATTACCAAGTAGTAGAAACCAGGGAATGAAATGTTTTTGGTGTTTATATCAAATAAGGGAAAATCTCAGGGATGTACTTTCACCTTGGTGTAAACCTAATGGGTAGAATAAATCTATGCTTGTTTGGTAGATCAGGGTGTGTTATGACTCTCAATTGTCAAGCCACTCAATAGCTCTCGGTCAAAGAGTGATTTATGCCCAAATTGGGTTTCTCAAGACCAAATGGGTAGCAATCTAAGCAATTGATATGAGTCAAAGTGGGATTATCATGTCTCTAGTTCAGATCCTTTAATCAAACTAATCAAAACCTTGAATAGTTCAATTTCTTATTAGCCAAGTTTTCTTAGATTAGGTTCCTCTTTTTCAAGTAAGAACAAAGTCAAATAGGCATAAATCAATGTTTGCAACCATTAATTCTAGATATAAAGTATAAATAAAAGCTAAATAAAATTCACCCAATCAAAAACAAGCATTAATATTAGTTACCCATAAGTTTTACACACTAGGTTTGGGTCATAACCCTAGAAAAAATCTAGCTACCCATGCTCAAAGACATAGAAAATGAAAGAGAATAAGTAATTGAACACATAAAACTAAAATTAAAATGTAAAAGTATTTGGTCTTCTCTAATTTTTGCCTCAAGTTTCTCAAAATAGCTAAACTAACTACTACTAGTTTCTACAGTACATAAAGTTTCCTTAATAAAATATTTCTCAAATATTTATAGTGTTCTAAAATTCGTTGGCAAAAATACCCTCCGGGAGGTTCTACAGCCGCATAATTCAGCTGCAGTACGCACTTTTTATTTGGTGCTCTTACATTAGGTGGGATTCTGGGACTGCACAATTACTTCTGCGGCCGCACTTCAGCTTCTATAGTGGAGTAATTTGGCTGCGGACTGCGCTTCAAGGAGGCTTCAGACTTGGTCTTTTGCATCTTTCCAAATCATTTCAAACTTGTTAGTATGAGCAGCTTCTACGGCCGCACAATTTGGTGTGTGTGGATCGCATTACTGCTAAGAGACTTCTCAAGCTTCAAGGGTAGATCTACGACCACACGTGTATTACTGTGGACCACATCTTCATTTGCGTCCGCAGAAAAAGTTTTGCAGACCGCACATTGCTTTGCACTTCTCCTCTTTGGCTATTTTAGCTGGGACATCTCCTTTTTGAGCTAGATATCTTCATTGACCTCACATCCTCCAGCATGCCTGCAATTCACACATTTTTATTAGATTCGAAAACAAAATCACTACTTTCGTACTGAAAATTAAAGAAAGAAGGTACTAATAAGTGGTTAAAATCCACACGTATCAACTCCCCCAAACTTAAGTTTTTGCTTGTACTCAAGCAAATAGATTAGTTCCCACCTTCCTCAAGTGAAAGTTCATTTCAAAGATCAATTGTAATCCATTCATACCTAGTTGGGACCAACAATTACCCACAATACTCATGCATTTTCCACAAGGTGACAATTTTTTCCAACATATGTGACTTGCATGTAACTCTAGTGTGACATTTGAGCTTCAAGAATTGACTTCACTCATCAGGGACTCCCGTCATTTCATGTAAATCATGGTGGACTCCAAACTCTTCCTCCTCTACCTTCTATTTGACATGCTCACTTCAATATTTAACACTAAATTTCTAGAACGATAAAGGCTTCAATCTTCTCTCACAAAGGAATGTCACAAGTAGAGCTTCAAGTACCATAGGCTTGTCCCTCATGTTAACCTCCACTAATGTAAGCTTACTCGGTTCAAATTCAAGTAGGACTTATTTTGGGTTGTAATGAAGGCTTTTGGATTGGGATGGATACCATATGGGATGAGTGATTACATCCTTCCTTAAGCACTCCACTTTTCATTTTTGGCTCACATTTGCCAAACCCTTAGAGAAATTTCTTTTTCGTGGGGGCTAGAAAGACTTGCCAGCACTCTTTATTGTTCATTTCGTTCATTTTCTTCCTTGATGCTCATACTAGAGATAATTTCCTCTCTTTAATTTCATCAATCTCCCTTTTAATTTTATTTTTGTACTTTATTTTTGTTCTTTCTATTCTTACTTTTTCTTTTCATGGAGATCATTTCTTTTTTCTCTTTTCAGTGCCTTGATACCTCTTTTAGATTCCTCAACTTTCCCTAAAACTTAGGCTTTGAGCCACTAATTACATGGGAGTGTTAAGGAAGGTTCGCATGCCAAGAGAGGATTATGATCAAAATGGGTAAAGGCATTAGCATGGTTACCAACAGAGAAAGGTTACAGGCTAAATGGGGTTGACTAGGGATAACGATCATGGGGTGGAAAAAGAGAGCTCAAACAATCCAAGAAAAGCTACTATCATTTTATAAACCAAGCAAACTTAGAATTTTTCCTTAAAACACATTCGGGGCAAGTTCTTGAGTATTCACTCAAGCACTTGGACTAGAAACTAGAATTCCTCTCACCTTTCAAGCTACTAGACCGTAAAAGAGGATAGAGTTTAAAATCAAAAATGATCACTGATGGTAGGCCATAATCTCGTGTTTTAGTCACTTATTGCACTATAATTTACTGCACTTGAATCGAGTTTGAGTTTTAATCGCTAGTGTCTTGCACTAATTGTGTGTTTTATGCCTTGTAGGAGTGAATCCGAGTGATGTAGATGTTATGGAGCTAATTCGAGCTATGTGGAGCTTTGAATTCTGAGTAAAAGCCGAAGGGATTAAGTCAGGATTGCGTTCGGGGGTTGAGAACCACATCTAGATATCAAAAAGTCAATAAAATATTTGTACTCTAAGAAACTTCCACAGCCGCAGCGCATGGGGCGCCGCAATTGCCCATTTTCCTGCTTCTCTCAAATTGCAATCTCCCTGATAAGTCCGGCAAGCACCCTGTTTGGCATGACGCCCCATGTAGAGTGCCTGTGCAAATTTTACAGAGCCAATGTGTTATTTTGACTAGGAGAAGGTGGTTTTATTTGGACCCGACCCTACTTGGTATAAATACATGGAAAATGTTATTTTATGGAATTTTGACACATCTAGGACCTAAGGAGGCTAAGGAGGAGTTGGAGAAGCAAAATTACAAGGAATTCATCATTCAATCCTCACTTAAGACACGAGTTTGGATCGTTTTATGATTTTCTTTACTTTAAACATATTTTTGATTAAATGCTCATCTATGGAGTAGTTCTCTTTAGGGTTTGATGGATTTGGTGTATTTATATCTGTTTGTGGATTATAACTCTAGTTTTATGTAATGGATCATTTTGGATATTCTAATTTGTTACACCCCATATTTTCCTACGTGAGAGTACGTCATAAGTCAATTGATTTAAGCCCATAAATGAGATCATCTTTGAAAGTAATTAAAGTAAGTTAATCATGTACTGGAGATTACAAATATTTAAGATCATGATTAACAACTACCAAGAGGTTTGGAAATCTTAGAAGCTAAACCAATTGAAGAAAATAAGTTTCATCAAAAGTCGGCAAGTTTGGAATGTTATAACATGTACTTGAGGATGATACCATGGTTCTTGACATGATAATGAGGTTATTCTATGAGATATTTTTGTCGTATTATATTCGTGTGCTACATTTTGAAATCAAGCAAGTTGTGGAACAAAAGTTGGCGAAGGTCTTCACAAGTTACATTCATAATGTGCTGAAAATAAGTCCAAATGTAACTGCGATTTTCTCCTAATTTTCTTAGAATTATTGGATGATATACCTACCAAACTGAAGATATATGAATCTAGTTTCCATCTCATTAAACTGTTCTTCTATACGACGTCTTAGTAGAGAGATTCGCATTTTAGCGAGACTGCGCCAAGCAGCTCTCGATGAGAACCACATAGGCGGTTTAGATATGTTGATATGTATAAGACACCTCAACCCCATTTTAACTCGTTCATTTTCAGTATCTTCAGAACCTAGACACCTAAAAACACTCTCTCAAGGTTCTCTCATGATCCAAGACCCAAACAAAGAGCAAACAACACCAATCAAGTGTCACGAATCTCATCGCGCTAGTAAGTTTCTTGTTCTTCTTCTTGTTGCTGATTTTTGGGTGGTTCCAGCTCATGTGGGAGGTTGTGTTAAGTGTTTTATGTTATGTAAAATACTCTACCATGGTTTTCATATCAACTCTAGGTTATTTCAAGTCTTGAAAATGAATTACACCATATTTCAACAACAAAAGTTAGTTCCAGCGAAGAACAACACCTCTTTGAGGTTGTGTTGTCATTGAGGATAATTGTGGGAAGTGTTTTGCTGAAATTTCAAGTTTTTGCTACTAGATAAGATGAGTATAACAGCCGAATAATTGTACTTAAGCTTTCTTGTATGTTGGTTAAGGTTTTATGATGATAAACTACAAGATAATACTTGGATTAGCTTAAGTCACTTCTATGGTGTTGTATTTTCATTGAGGGCTGTTGTAAACTAAATATAACTTGAATTTCAACTTGAAGCTACTTTATGAGGTATGTGTATTGTGTTCTTGTAGGTGCTTAAGGTTATCTTTATGTTGATTAAGTTAAATGGTTGGACTAGACATGAACTAGTGAATAAAGTTGCTAATTGAAAAAAGTTGGAAATGTGGATTGTTTCCTTTGTTATTAATATATGGTATAAGGATGGAATCATTGATGAATTAATTCATTATCATATTAATGATTTTGTTAAGTTAACGTAAGAAGTATATAATGGTTGATATGGGTTAGATGGATTCCGATCGAGCTTGCCGCTCAAAATAATTGTTGAACTAATCGGAGAACTTATTGTGAATTATATTGTTGTTGTTTGGGTTGTTTGGTGAGTTTTGGTAACATATGGGATGTAGTAGAAATAGGGGAGGTGCTGTCCGTTTTCTTGTAGAATATTGGTTTTGAAATATGAGAGTTGCAATTCTTATATGATGACGACGAAGTCGGGTTACTCATTGTAGACTTAAGAAGATCATATTGAGCTTGGTTGACGATTGGAGAGAAGATTACAAAGGTAAGTTAAGGAGCTTCCTTCTTTCTATTGGCATGATCTAAAGTGAAATGAACGTACAAGATATGCTAATTCATAACGGATCTACTCCTAGAAACTACGGTTGTCCATGTTGTTCTTTCCTTATCAAGGTATTCTAAGCAAATACGTATGATCCTTGAATCCTACTGAGGTTCATATTAATAGTATAGATGTCCATAACGTTAATCGAAGGTGTAACTACCTTACATCACTCCGAAAGGTTTACAGCATGATTCCATGAGTCCAGCATGCATTATATATAGTATCTATTTTACTCTACCGAGCCGCGTTATAGTAAATGAAGCATTATGAGTAAGATGTGACCCGCGATATCAGGATCCCACTAGGTTTAGACTAACCCAAAACTGTGGATTGATTTTTATCATTAGCTAACATTTTTTAAGGGTAGTGCAGGACATGGTAATAGTTCTCATTGGGAGATAGCCAGATGGTGCACTCTAGAATAATGCAGCCGAATATGAATACTAGAATGTTCAGAAAGTTCAGAAGATAGGCACTGGAATCCTAGAAGGGATGAATATTTACCTTAGGATGACTCTTACACTTAGTAAAGAGAGAATTTTAGTCGACCCAAGAGCCAATGAGATGGTCTAAGGGGATCTAAAAGCGAAAAGTTGTTTCATTGAATTTTTTAGAATAAGGTAATAGATAGAGATATTAGCACGAGAATAAGAAGAGAGTAAATGAATCTTTATGAGTAAGATGTGATAAATGAGTGATAACGGTAAATCAAAATATGACAGGATGGGAGAGTCTATAGTCAAGTGAAGGAAAATACAAGAGGAGACATACCTTGAGACAATAAAAGTATAAGCCCTAAATTCATATCCTCATTTCGAGAAATCAGTTGCTCAGTCCAACGTGATTACCAGAAGGAAAGGTTAGACCCCCGAGTAATAGAAATTAGTATGGGATAGTAAACAAGAAAAAAAATCGAACATGAATTAGGGACCGAAGGAATTGGTAAATAGTCAGCA
Organism: Nicotiana paniculata; assembly: GCA_005239505.1. NCBI lineage: Eukaryota > Viridiplantae > Streptophyta > Magnoliopsida > Solanales > Solanaceae > Nicotiana > Nicotiana paniculata. Next base: position 1,916 of record MDKI01161891.1, on the reverse strand, counting down.
TCGTTTCAGAGATCGTGTTTCGACAATAATAGAATGAACAATAGAAGAATAATCTTTAAAGGTCATTCACGAATACGCTTCCCTAAAGCAAGCACTATGAGCAGAGTTAAGCTTAAGGGACTAAGTGTGCCAGTTACACCATGTGTCACCTTCGTGCGTAAGGTATTCAGTTATCTTTGGTACATAAGGGTTACCGCAAGGCGAGTATGATGTCAGTGAAGATGAAGAAAAAATGCCAAAGATGAAGAGATAAATATCGAATGGTAAAGTAAGAATGTGGTAAAAAGGTGAAAGGAATTAGATTGCACTTATTCAGATCCCACAGATATAATATGACTCCAGAACATTATACAAGCATGACGCCGGAGAGAATCAATAAGGGTTTCTCACTCGATGATATTAATAAATAAGTGGGAATTAACAATTCATACATAAGGATCCCGTGCGAGAGGTAAGTTAAGACAAAGGACATAACCCAAGAGGCGTTACATAAAATACAGATATGAGAGTGGACCAACGGGTAGTGTGTAGATGATTCAGGAAGAGCCTAGTTATGGCTAGATAGGAAGATATAGACAAATCAATAGATCATGCAAGATAAAAATAGTGAAATCCAGCATAGGAAATTCAGTCTCTCAGATGTGACATTGTAATCCTCAAGAAATATTCAGATAGGAGTTGAGGTAGTAGAAGGTACAATATAAGTGTTACAGAAATAAAAGAGAGTGCCACTACGGAGACAACTAAAATTTCAATTCAGAAGCAACCCTACGAGCACAAGGGCGCGGAGGCAAGTAACTAAGGATAATGATAGGCGAGTAAGAACATCAAAAATACCGTGGGGATACAATGTAATAAGCTCGCATCTTTACAAGAGTTAGAGGGTCTTCCCTAAGCACTGCAACGAAAGACTAGCAAAGGAAATAAGGAAGAAGGCTTCAACATAAGCATAGTGACCTAAAGAAGAAATGGTCTTGCAACAGCAGTCTCACTATAATATTGTATGCACTCCATAAGAAAGTGGCACTTGTCTTGGCTAATGAACGGGAAGAAAAAGAAAATCAAAAGTTGATAATTGAGATCATATGAGTTATAGGGAACTCTAGTATTCGTGGGCACTAAGATAAGTCAAGTATCCATGCAGCAAGTGGAAGAACGACTAGGAAAAGTAATTGCTTATATTTAAAGACAACTGAGAAGGCACGAAAGGGAATATATGGTGTTAGCAAGTTAAAGAAAGGTTGTGAGTACTATATATAGATATGTATAGGTAGCAAGCTAAAGTATCGTAGAGTGATAAGGTTTTTGGTATATAGGAGTAAGGATAAGAAAAGGTGAGTGAGAAGGTGACGAGAATAAGTATGTCATCGCGATTAAACCCATCACTGATGGTTTCCACAAGTTGTAGCAAGCTTGATACATCTTGAATAAACTTAGAGGAGTCTAAGAACAGGAGAAATTAGAAGAGATGAAATGGTGCCCTGGTAGTAGAACAAGGGTGTAATATTGATAAATAAGAGGATGATGTTTAGGCCTTTGATTGAGTAATTATTTAAAGAAAAAGGGTATGGATGAAACAGGATTAGAATACCCTCTCCCCCCACTGGATGAATCACATTGGGATGTTATGAAATACAGTTATTGGAGTACAGTATCGTCACTAAGTGGATCAAGAAAATCACTTCAGATGTTCCCCGATGAGACGTGAGCCCTAGTGACGATATATAATATAAGAGGTTTCAACTTATCAGTGGTAGATTTTAGATCAACATTAAGGTGAATCAACAATAGATGAATGAAAAGTTCCAATAGTATGAGATGAAAAAAAAATTAGGTTGTCATTATTAAGATGAACATTAATGAGGAAGTACTTAAGGACTTAGATTTATATATATATATATATATATATATATATA